>CM031935.1:22428713-22574304 GCA_018703725.1 Brassica juncea
CATCGACCGTTTGGTCGAGCAACTGCGGGAAACAAGCTTCTTTCGTTCATGGACGCTTTTTCCGGATACAATCAGATCATGATGAATCCCGACGACCGCGAAAAAACTGCATTCATCACAGACCGCAGAACGTATGCTACAAGGTAATGCCTTTCGGTCTTAAAAACGCGGATGCAACGTATCAGCGACTCGACAACAGAATGTTTGCTGAGCAACTCGGGAAAACTATGCAGGTATACATCGATGATATGCTCGTAAAATCTCTTGACGAACACGATCACAAAGCCCACTTAGAGGAATGTTTTGCACGACTCAACCAGCATAACATGAAACTCAACCCGGCGAAATGTAGATTCGCGGTGGCATGGGAGAATTCCTCGGATACCTCGTACGTATCGCGGAATCGAGGCCAACCCTAAACAAATCGACGCACTGATAGAGATGGCCTTCTTCTAGATCAGTTCATAGATCACACTGAAGAACCATCAACATCTCTACCTTCTTCTACAATCCATCCATCAATCTATCAAAAACAAGTCAGTGTGCGTTAGAACCACAAGGAGAACGACCCAGATCAACCCTCTAGATCATCAAAGGGATTCAGAACCAGATAGGGTTCCATTAAGTGGTATCAGAGCAGATTGGGGGCTTCTTATTTGGGGGCTTCTGATATAGGGTTTCATTTAGGGTTTGTTTTCGAAAATCTCTTCTTCTCTTGGGGAACCTTTTCAATTTCGAAATCTCTGTTTCTTTTCTGTCTATCTGTTGTTCTGCAAGGGGACCAACCAGATCAAAAAAAGATCAACATGAATAAGAATTTAAAGCATTAATACTTTGGTTACTAGAGTTTGCATTGAAAGCGTTGATCAAGGCCTCAATGTCTGACTTCCTGATGAAGGCATCCTCATGAGATGGCTTAGAGATGGCGTGATTGGTGGAGCCAACAGTGTGAGTTGTAGAGATCAAAGCTCTCCCATCATTTCCCAGGCGCATGGAGTTTGATGCTGGGTGCTCCTGAGCTCTTGCTTCTTTGGGGTCAAAAACGGTTATCTCGAAATCTACGGCTAAAGATCCTTCCAAACTCAAAGATTTCCCGCACGAACGACAAACGGGAGAAAGATCGAACAAACGGAAAACCCACGGACGGCAAGACGGCCTGCGCCGGCGGCACGCGTCACGCGAGCCGGCCTGGCGCCAGCGGCACTCTGGCCTGGCGCCGGCGGCACGCGTCACGCGGGCCGGCCTGGCGCCGAAGGCAACCCGACCTGGCGCCGGCGGCACGCGTCACGCGGGCCGGCCTGGCGCCGCAGCACGCGTTTCGCAAGCCGCCATGCGCCGGCGGCACCCCGGCCTGGCGCCGGTCGACGGCCCTCGTCCTGGTCTCGGTCCCATCATGCTCGGTCTGATCCCATCCTGGCTTCTTTGGATCAATCCTCGTGAGTTTGGTATGATCACGGCTACGGAATGAACATCTTTCGATTCGGTTGGAATCGTCTTCGATGTTTTACGACAAAAACTAGAGGGATTGAATTTCTCGTAGAAGATATCGTATAAAACAAAGATCGATTAACTTGAACATCGATCCTTTAAGCTATACGGTTTATTTTACGAGAAAGATAGTCTTCCCGAGAAATCGTATAAAAGGTTCAACGACTTAAGACAAGTCCACGGACTTACTTACGATTTTAAGAATTCAGGCCCAATCAGGCTATGACGGTTTATCCGATTTCCCAAACGTCGGATAAACATCAAGTCACCGAAAAATAGCGGAAAACTCGAGGATAATTACGAAGACCGACGAAAATGGAATATTTCCTGAAGAGATAAGCTTGGGCCCAAAGGCGAGGTCCATCATCTTAAGGCAAACCGACCTAGGAGCGGGTATATAAGGAGTAAGAGCAGAGGAGAAGGGGATCCGAAAATTAGACTTAGAGCATCCTGCTAGCTTAGAAAACTAGGGTTTAGGTGATTAGACTAGCGGAGCAAGGCTTAGGACGTTTGGCTGCCTGCGACTCTATCTTTTTCTTTCGCAAATCTCTCTGTCTTTCGGAGAATCCTTGTACTCGTATCTTTCATCTAATAAAACGCCTTCGGGCAAATATTACAATTCCCATCTTTGTCTTCTGTTTACTTTATCGATTTTGTGTGGCAACGCAGAGAATCCGGACCTTCAAGGAAAGTCGGGTTTACTTGGCTTTCCTCCGCAATCTTACTTATCAGAAATTGACGGTGTGAATTTCGGTTCCCACAGTTTGGCGCTAGAAGGAGGGGGGGACGGACTCTCTAACTCGAAAACCACCAATCGATCGAAGTTCAGTATGGCTACTTCGTCAGTCCGCAACATCGTATCCTTCGAGGATCGAGCAACGGCCAGTATAGCCAAACCACAACAATCTCCTCGTAATAGAACTCACGATCCAGGATATTGACGTAGCAAGGGTATTAGTCGACACCGGATGCTCGGCTAATATTATCTATAAAAGCACCCTCGAGAGGATGGGCGTCGATCTAAGCATCCTTACAGATGACCCCAGCCCAGTATTCGGACTCTCGGGAGAAGTTATGACCCTCGGTTCGACTAACCTCTCAGTCAGAGCCGGGAGCATCGCCAAAAACGCGGAATTCCTGGTGATCAATGGTCCAACATCATACAACGCGATAGTTGGAACTCCCTGGCTAAACTCCATGAGAGCTATCCCATCGACATTCCACCTATGCCTCAAGTTCCCGACACCTTTCGGGGTCGAAACAATACATGGTAGTCACGGAGCAGCGCAAATCTACCTCGCTACCAAACCAAAACGGAAAAATTCTGATCATGATCTACCTCGCTTTTTCCGGATACAATCAGATCATGATGAATCCCGACGACCGCGAAAAATCTGCATTCATCACAGACCGCAGAACGTATTGCTACAAGGTAATGCCTTTCGGTCTTAAAAACGCGGGTGCAACGTATCAGCGACTAGACAACAGAATGTTTGCTGAGCAACTCGGAAAAACTATGCAGGTATACATCGATGATATGCTCGTAAAATCTCTTGACGAACACGATCACGTAGCCCACTTAGAGGAATGTTTTGCACGACTCAACCAGCATAACATGAAACTCAACCCGGCGAAATGTAGATTCGCGGTGGCATTGGGAGAATTCCTCGGATACCTCGTAACGTATCGCGGAATCGAAGCCAACCCAAAACAAATCGACGCACTGATAGAGATGGCCTTCTTCTAGATCAGTTCATAGATCAACACTGAAGAACCATCAACATCTCTACCTTCTTCTACAATCCATCCATCAATCTATCAAAAACAAGTCAGTGTGCGTTAGAACCACAAGGAGAACGACCCAGATCAACCCTCTAGATCATCAAAGGGATTCAGAACCAGATAGGGTTCCATTAAGTGGTATCAGAGCAGATTGGGGGCTTCTTATTTGGGGGCTTCTGATATAGGGTTTCATTTAGGGTTTGTTTTCGAAAATCTCTTCTTCTCTTGGGGAACCTTTTCAATTTCGAAATCTCTGTTTCTTTTCTGTCTATCTGTTGTTCTGCAAGGGGACCAACCAGATCAAAAAAAAAGATCAACATGAATAAGAATTTAAAGCATTAATACTTTGGTTACTAGAGTTTGCATTGAAAGCGTTGATCAAGGCCTCAATGTCTGACTTCCTGATGAAGGCATCCTCATGAGATGGCTTAGAGATGGCGTGATTGGTGGAGCCAACAGTGTGAGTTGTAGAGATCAAAGCTCTCCCATCATTTCCCAGGCGCATGGAGTTTGATGCTGGGTGCTCCTGAGCTCTTGCTTCTGTTGGGGTCAAAAACGGTTATCTCGAAATCTACGGCTAAAGATCCTTCCAAACTCAAAGATTTCCCGCACGAACGACAAACGGGAGAAAGATCGAACAAACGGAAAACCCACGGACGGCAAGACAGCCTGGCGCCGGCGGCACGCGTCACGCGAGCCGGCCTGGCGCCAGCGGCACTCTGGCCTGGCGCCGGCGGCACGCGTCACGCGGGCCGGCCTGGCGCCGAAGGCAACCCGACCTGGCGCCGGCGGCACGCGTCACGCGGGCCGGCCTGGCGCCGGCAGCACGCGTTTCGCAAGCCGGCCATGCGCCGGCGGCACCCCGGCCTGGCGCCGGTCGACGGCCCTCGTCCTGGTCTCGGTCCCATCATGCTCGGTCTGATCCCATCCTGGCTTCTTTGGATCAATCCTCGTGAGTTTGGTATGATCACGGCTACGGAATGAACATCTTTCGATTCGGTTGGAATCGTCTTCGATGTTTTACGACAAAAACTAGAGGGATTGAATTTCTCGTAGAAGATATCGTATAAAACAAAGATCGATTAACTTGAACATCGATCCTTTAAGCTATACGGTTTATTTTACGAGAAAGATAGTCTTCCCGAGAAATCGTATAAAATGTTCAACGACTTAAGACAAGTCCACGGACTTACTTACGATTTTAAGAATTCAGGCCCAATCAGGCTATGACGGTTTATCCGATTTCCCAAACGTCGGATAAACATCAAGTCACCGAAAAATAGCGGAAAACTCGAGGATAATTACGAAGACCGACGAAAATGGAATATTTCCTGAAGAGATAAGCTTGGGCCCAAAGGCGAGGTCCATCATCTTAAGGCAAACCGACCTAGGAGCGGGTATATAAGGAGAGTAAGAGCAGAGGAGAAGGGGATCCGAAAATTAGACTTAGAGCATCCTGCTAGCTTAGAAGAACTAGGGTTTAGGTGATTAGACTAGCGGAGCAAGGCTTAGGACGTTTGGCTGCCTGCGACTCTATCTTTTTCTTTAATCGCAAATCTCTCTGTCTTTCGGAGAATCCTTGTACTCGTATCTTTCATCTAATAAAACGCCTTCGGGCAAATATTACAATTCCCATCTTTGTCTTCTGTTTACTTTATCGATTTGTGTGGCAACGCAGAGAATCCGGACCTTCAAGGAAAGTCGGGTTTACTTGGCTTTCCTCCGCAATCTACTTATCAGAAATTGACGGTGTGAATTTCGGTTCCCACAGTTTGGCGCTAGAAGGAGGGGGGGACGGATCTCTAACTCGAAAACCACCAATCGATCGAAGTTCAGTATGGCTTCTTCGTCAGTCCGCAACATCGTATCTTTCGAGGATCGAGCAACGGCCGTAATAGAACTCACGATCCAGGATATTGACGTAGCAAGGGTATTAGTCGACACCGGATGCTCGGCTAATATTATCTATAAAAGCACCCTCGAGAGGATGGGCGTCGATCTAAGCATCCTTACAGATGACCCCAGCCCAGTATTCGGACTCTCGGGAGAAATTATGACCCTCGGTCGACTAACCTCTAGTCAGCCGGGAGCGTCGCCAAAAACACGGAATTCCTGGTGATCGATGGTCCAACATCCTACAATGCGATAGTTGGAACTCCCTGGCTAAACTCCATGAGAGCGATCCCATCAACATTCCACCTATGCCTCAAGTTCCCAACGCCTTTCGGGGTCGAACAATACATGGTAGTCACGGAGCAGCGCAGATCTACCTCGCTACCGAACTAAAACGGAAAAATTCCGAAATCGAGACCTCTCGGAAAAAGCAAACGATTCACGACTCGCCGGAAACCTTCTGGCAGTCCCAAAGAGCTGAGGCCCTGGAAGGGAAGCGTGAACCAACCTGCGAACCGGTGGTCTCAATCTGTCTCGACGATTCTTCCCGGAACGTGTCGAGATCGGAGCTAACCTCCGCGAACCAATAAAGCAGAGCTCATCGCATGCCTCAAAAAGAACCTCAACGTTCGCTGGGCTGCGGAGGATATGCCGGAATCGACATTAGCGTAACATGTCACGAACTTAACATCGACCCAACTCACAAACCCGTAAAACAAAAGACGAAAGCTGGGACCTGAGCGTGCCACCGCAGTCAACGAGGAAGTCGAAAGACCTCCTCAAAGTAGGGTCGATAACAGAAGTCAGGTATCCAGACTGGGCTTGCCAACCCCTGTCGTGGTAAAAAAGAAGAACGGCAAGTGGCGAGTCTGTGTCGATTTCACGGATCTGAATAAAGCCTGTCCAAAGGACTGCTTCCCGCTCCCACACATCGACCGTTGGTCGAAGCAACTGCGGGAAACAAGCTTCTTTTCGTTCATGGACGCTTTTTTCCGGATACAATCAGATCATGATGAATCCCGACGACCGCGAAAAAACTGCATTCATCACAGGACCGCAGAACGTATTGCTACAAGGTAATGCCTTTCGGTCTTAAAAACGCGGGTGCAACGTATCAGCGACTCGTCGACAGAATGTTTTGCTGAGCAACTCGGAAAAACTATGGAGGTATACATCGATGATATGCTCGTAAAATCTCTTGACGAACACGATCACGTAAGCCCACCTAGAGGAATGTTTTGCACGACTCATCCAGCATAACATGAAACTCAACCCGGCGAAATGTAGATTCGCGGTGGCATCGGGAGAATTCCTCGGATTACCTCGTAACGTATCGCGGAATCGAGGCCAACCCTAAACAAATCGACGCACTGATAGAGATGGCCTCCCCGAGAACCAAGCGAGAAGTCCAGAGGCTAACTGGAAGAGTCGCGGCTTTGAACCGTTTCATCTCGCGCTCCACGGATAAGTGCCTACCGTTTTACGAGAACATTGAAGGGAAACAAGAAGTTCGAATGGTCCGAGCAATGTGAAAAAGCTTTCCAACAGTTGAAACATTACCTGGCCACTCCACCAGTCCTCGCAAAACCGCTGGAAGGTGAACCTCTTTTCCTCTATATCGCAGTTTCCGCAACAGCAGTCAGTGGCGTCCTGATACGAGAAGAACAAGGCGAACAAAAGCCAATCTTTTACGTAAGCAAGACGTTACTGGATGCGGAAACTCGATACCCGCTAATGGAAAAATTAGCATTCGCCGTCATAACCTCGGCAGAAACTAAGACCATATTTCCAGTCTCATACTATAGTGGTTCTCACCACGTTCCCACTACGGATAATCCTGCACAGTCCAAGCCAATCCGGTAGGCTCGCAAAATGGGCAATCGAACTGAGTGAATACGACGTCGAATATCGCCCAAGGACATGTGCAAAGTCCCAAGTACTTGCGGATTTCTTGGTAGAATTACCCACTAGAGACATGACTAATGAGGAACCAAACTCAACTTGGGTCCACCACGTCGACGGATCTTCGTCCAAACAAGGATCCGGACTCGGAATACGACTCACCTCTCCTAACGGGGAAATCCTAGAACAGTCTTTCCGATTGGCTTTTCATGCTTCAAACAATGAGGCAGAATATGAAGCACTCGTCGCAGGCTTGCGGCTGGCCCATGGATTAAAAATCCGTAATATTCACGCTCACTGCGATTCTCAGTTAGTCGCCAATCAATACAGCGGAGAATATGAGGCAAGAGACGAAAGGATGGACGCATATCTAAAACTCGTCCAAGAACTGGCTCGAAATTTCGACCAGTTCGCCCTGACCAGAATTCCTCGCTCGGAAAACGTCCAGGCCGACGCCTTGGCTGCCCTCGCCTCAAGCTCAGATCCAGGGCTCCAAAGAGTAATCCCGGTCGAATTCATCGAGCATCCAGCATCGGACCACCAGTGGTCGTCAATCTAATCCGGACGAGATTGAAGATGCGGAAGAAGTCGAGGATCAACGCGGAAGCGGATGTGAACCCACCGAGTATGGCTGCGACAGCCCTTGGTTAGAACCAATCCGAGCCTATATCGTGAATGGAACCTTACCCGCCGAAAAATGGGCGGCTCGTAAAGTGAAAACCCAAGCGGCACGGTACGTCACGATAGAGGGAGAAATTTATAAGTGGTGTTTCTCTGGTCCTCTCATGGCATGCGCAGAAGGGGAAAGAGCAGAAGAATCATGAAGGAGGTCCATTCTGGATCATGCGGAAATCATTCTGGTGGAAGATCTCTCGCAGTCAAAATCAAACGCCACGGTTATTATTGGCCAACCATGGTAAAAGACTGCGAGAAATTCACCCGGAAGTACGAGAAATGCCAAAGGCATGCTCCAACAATCCATCAACCCGCGGAAATCCTCTCTTCAATCTCGTCCCCCTATCCTTTCATGCGATGGTCCATGGACATTGTCGGACCTATGCACCCATCAAAACAAAAACGCTTCCTCCTAGTCCTCACGGATTTCTTTTCCAAATGGGTAGAAGCAGAATCCTACGCAAGTATCAAAGACACACAAATCGAGAACTTCGTCTGGAAACATATCATAACTAGACATGAGGTCCCATACGAAATCGTAACAGACAATGGATCTCAATTTATCTCTGCTCGATTCGAAGCATTCTGCGAAAAATGGAAAATACGACTTACAAAGTCAACCCCCAGGTATCCGCAATGCAACGGACAAGCAGAAACCATCAACAAGACCGTCCTTGACGGACTCAAAAGCGCCTAGACGCCAAAAGGGGCGATGGGCAGAGGAGCTCGAAGGAGTTCTTTGGTCGCATCGTACAACCCCAAGACGGGCTACAGGTGAAACTCCATTCGCCCTCGTTTACAGAACGGAATGCATGATCCCCGCGGAAGTAGAATTCCCCGGAGTACGGAGAAGATTCCTCCCCGAAAGAGAGGATTTAAACGACGCTATGATGCTGGACAATCTCGATCTCATCAATGAACGCCGCGACCAGGCACTTATTCGAATCCAGAATTACCAGCACGCTGCCGCAAGGTACTACAACTCAAACGTACGCCATCACAGGTTCAAAGAAGGCGATTTAGTCTTACGCAAAGTCTTCCAAAACACTGCCGAACGAAACGCAGGAAAACTGGGAGCAAACTGGGAAGGACCGTACAAAGTCATAAAAGTAGTCCGACCAGGTTCATACCAATTCGCAAACATGCAAGACGTCAAAATCCCGAGAACTTGGAATGCGATGCACCTCAAAAAATACTACCACTAAACGATAAAACGTGGTACAAAAGAACTACGAGATGGCTTGATCCCTAGACAAGGGTACGTAGGCAACTCGCCAACCGGCAGATTCAGCTATCCCCCCAATTAAAAAAAAGGGGGGGGGGGGAGTGGGTACGTATACTCGTATACTCCCAAAATTTCGAAGACTCTAAAATTTTCGAAATTTTTTCACGACTTTTTCAAATCAGCCGAAACGGCCACAACAACGGATCTAGTATCCACTAAGCGATTATCACATCAAAAAAAAAAATCCCGGAGGGCCAACACTTCACGAAGCAAAGTGAATATAGACGTTTCTCCCTGGGACAAATTTACGCGACCCCTTGGTCCCATGTCCAAAACGGAAACAACAGTTTTCTGGCTGCGAACATTCGCAAAAGACATCCCCAAAGCCCGCAAGCGTTTCAACACGAGATGCGGCATAAGGAAAAATCGACCTTCAGCACTGCGAGACGTCGCTAACGCTTGAAGGACATTCTTTTCCGCAAAACATTGCAGACGAAATCTTCGTCTCTGAACATACGAACAGACCTCAAAACGGTATCATTTTGTTGTTGCTGATCACAACAACGAACTCTAACGTCCTAAACAGACAAATAGCCGCCCTTCGAGGGGTAGGCTCTCTTACATCCGACAAGGATAAACATAGCGCGCTATACAAAAAATCCAAAATTTTTGTCTAGCTCTTCGTAAAAGGAAGTAGCTCGACTCACGCCCAAACAAATCATATAAGCCGACAACAATTCGCGGATTTTTAACGGTACGAGTCAGGTTAAAAGCGCAAACAGGCAAAACGAAAGCCGATTTGTCATCGCAAAGCCTCAGTCCGAGAGTAAACCTAGGTCTTGCCCTAAACCCAGTCACGCTGGATCTTGACATCTCACAGACATAGTATGGTATACGAGATCCAAAAATTTGTCTCTTCACTTAAGCCTGTTTGTTTCACGAACTTCTCGCGTAAATCGGTAAACCGCGGAAAATCTCGCTTTATGCAAACAATAGGTACGGTGATCATCGGGGAACTAGGAATGAGACGACAACTCACACCCTCTTTCTCATACTTCAAAAACTGAAGTTCATAAATAATCGAAAACGTTTCATAGATTGAGACCGCAAAAGTTCAAACAAAACCCCAAAAGGGGCAGGGATTCGAAGCCACCAACGGCTAGTCCCGGTAATACATCATGGCCTCTTAACGGCCGAAACACATATAAAACAAAATCCCAGAAGGGATTGATAAACATAGACGCTCCCAGGAGCGTCACCTTCATCCTCACTCGCGATAGGGATAGCCTCGCCGTCGCCTCCCTCGGTCACATCGCCACTACCCGCCTCGTCCATGCCAGCCTCGCAATCTTCTCCCGTGTGCTCCTGATCTTCTAAGTCTTCGGAGGTCGGCGCAAGGGTGCATTCGGCTTGCAGGCCGGCAAGGATTGAATCGAAATCTCCTTCAGTGGCCGCCCACTCTCCTTTGCAGGACGATAGTCTGGCTTCCTCCAAGTCCAAAGACGGGGCCTCATTACCTCGAAGCAACTCGAGCTCATTCAAACTCCCCTCGATCCCCGCTAAAGCCAAGTCCCTCTTGCGGATGGCTATCAAGGACTCAAACAGTATGGCCATCCTCGTCAGACGACCAAAGAAGTCGTCGTGGGCATCGGCAACCTCCGAGGATCTACGGGCGTTCATCTCCTCATGAGTCTGGACCTTCTACTGAAGGCGGCGGACTTCCGAGGATTTGCTCTTCTTCTCCTTCTTCACCTTGAGTAGCGAACTCGCGGTCTTCCCAAGGTCGCGCTCAAGATCGCTGATACGAACCTCAAGCTGGGACGTCTGGGCAGCATGGGTGTCCTCGGCAGTCTGCAATGCAGCCTTAGTACGCTTGAGCGCTTCCTGCGACGACTCCAATTCCTTCGATAGACGAATGACTTCCGACCCGCACTCCCCAAGCATTCCGTCAATCAGCGACACAAACTGTCCGCAAAAAGAAGGGGTAAGTATCATCGTAAAAGAAAAGTAAGCGATACAAGAATTGCAGACAGATTAAAATCGAACCTTGGAACGATGACGCGCCAACGGCTCTGAGAGTTCGCTCTCCTCGCTCTTCGCACCCCGCTTCTTTTTCGCCTCCGGATGCCGCACCAGCCCTTGCCCTCGTATCTTTCATCTAATAAAACGCCTTCGGGCAAATATGACAATTCCCATCTTTGTCTTCTGTTTACTTTATCGATTTCGTGTGGTAACGCAGAGAATCCGGACCTTCAAGGAAAGTCGGGTTTACTTGGCTTTCCTCCGCAATCTTACTTATCAGAAATTGACGGTATGAATTTCGGTTCCCACAGCTGTGAGGCTCCCTTGAACTTTCCCTTGTATCTGGACAGATACATGGTCACTGTAGCTTTTTCCTTTAGTCATTAGCCAGTCTGTTCCAGCCTGTCTTGTGCCAGCTCCTTTCTTAACCCAAGCAAGTGTCTTTGGATCAGACCCTTTTCATAAGCAAGTGTCTTTCTCTTCACATAAAGGTAAGGTTTCACATCGTAACTTTACCATGGTAACTCCATATTTACCATGGTAACTTTTATTTACCATCAAGGTAAATCCTACCCATTCTTCAACCCAAGCTTATATCTTGATCTCTATGCTTCTCATCTCAACATAGATCACTTATTGACTCCTCTAGACACACTTGAAGCTTGATGGACAATCTCTACAAGACTTGCCCTCACTTTGCACGAGACCCAACTCCTCCACTCTTCTTCTCTTGACTCCAATTCTTTCTTCAAGTTAACACTCCCCCTCAAGCTTAACTCTAGGAGATCCTGAGTTAAGCTTGGAACCTTGAAGAACTCCCTCATTAAAAACCTTACAAGGAAAACCCTTTGGGACAAAACCTTGTAAGGGAAAAAGAGTAGGGCCTCCAAGGCCTAGGGATTGGCCAGTGACCCTTTGTGCCTTACCAGCAATGTAAGGGACTTAAAGGCTCTGGATCATGGCCCTCATGTGATGCAAGGTGGATCACCTCTTCCCTTGCTCATCACCAACATATCTTGTACTCTTCTTCAGACAGATCTTGGTCTCTCCCCCTTTCTCACAACCTTCCTGTTGTGATCAAGTGCTCGGACTCTCTGATATTCCTTGATAGATACAAGCTGAGTCTTGGTTGCTTCTTCTTCATGAGTAAACTCCTTCTTACAGAAACCACATGACAGGATGCTTCAGTCTGTAGTACCAAGACTGCTCTTCCTTGAGGCCGCCTTGGAGATTGCTTCTACATCCTTCACTTGCTTCATAACTTTGTCTGCTCCTCTTCTTGAATAACCACCAAGTACTCTCAGATCATGTAAACTTCAACACTCCCCCTCAAGCTTGACCATGTGGAACAAGTCAAGCTTGGAAGGATAGCTTCATGATCTGACCACTCACACCATTGCACCCTCTTCTGAACTCGCCATCTTCTTTGAGTGCTTGTTCTTCAGTTGCTTGCAATGGAACCCTTTGAACCAACAGATTGCTCACTTTAACTCCCCTCTTCAAGCTTGGATTGTATAGAGGTCCAAGCTTGCAAATGAGTTTCAGTGAGTCTTTACAAACCAGTGGCTCTTCACCACTTTAGTAACCACTCTCCATTGCACTGAGGAGATACCTCAGCCTCCTCTACAAGCACCTCACTTGTTGCTTGTGAGTGACTTTCTTCTTCCCTCTACTTCGGCTAGATCACGCATGATCAGCTTGCAATGGCCCTTCAGTTAGACACCATTGTACGCACAATGGCACCTTCTTCTGCCTCTTCTACTCGGATGGATGGTGAGCTAAGGACACCTCTTGTGAACCTGAAACAACACTCAAACTCCAGCAAAGATCAGAAACAATTGCATTGGATCAATCCTTGATGCATCATCAAGTTTGAACACCAATGTCTTAAAGCAAAGAACAAGATTAAAATAGACATTTTAAATTTCTAATCTTTGCAAGCTAACTCTCTAAGCACAAGTAGGATCATATCAGATTCAAGACAAGCTACTTAGGCATTTTTAAAGCTCCTTTATCCAGCAATTTAGACATTAATCTAATGTTTCAATAACAGGCAACTTTCTCAGTATGCATCAACTTTAAATCAGATTCAATACATGCATGCAAGCTGATTAATCAATCCTAGCAAGCATCACTATGAACTGGAGCTATGCATACGCAATCTCACACACCATGCTTCAATCTTAAGTGATTTCAATATATGAAAGCTACTGGAAACAGATAATGCAATCAATCATCTCAGCACAACTCATACAAGAATCAGGTTAAGCATTTTTAAACCTCTCTTTAAGCAATTTTTAAACAATCTCAACCACTTCACAAACTCTTTAAGCATCCAGGGAAAGATTGAAATCATTTTAATTTGCAATCTTAAACAATCCTCAGGTTTTCAATCACACCACAACACACAACCAGTCAATACACACTCATTATCAAGAAGGAAAAGTAATAGCTTACAGTCAAGGAACCAGATTGATTCCTTGAACCTCCAATGGCATAAAGGTCATGGCTTTGTGGATCTGAGTGTTTGGGTCGTCACCCCAACCTCTCCTCCTTAAACTCATGGCCACCTTCTTGTATCTCCAGCCCAAAGACCCCTCCTTTTTTCATACATCAAGGCGCCATCTTTAGAACAGCTTCAGTAGTAACCAGATGCAAGCAGCTCTTGGACAAGGAGTTTTGGTTTGAGGTTAGGTAAGCCTCTCCATCCTCCTTTGCTTCCAATGAACTCTTCATCAGGACAGGTATGAGAGAGGTTGAGGAACCAGAATTACACGCCAAGCTTAAGTCTTCATCTTCATGGATAAGCTGAACAGGATGGAGCTGTCTTCATGGCTTGGATTTGAGCTGGGAGATGAGATGTGTTCTTGCGGAAGCTTCAACCAGGTTCTGATGAACCTGACTCTGATACCATATGAGATTTTTTAAAGAGAATCTCAACTCTATATTCTCTAGATGTGTTTGTGTGTGAAGAACAGCTCCAAAGGAGCAAGATATGAGTTTGTGAATGAAGATTTGAGAGAGCGATAGATGAGAGTGTTTAGGTGTGTGGATTAAAGATTAAGAGAATAAGATTAAGAGAATAAGAGACTAAAGAGACTGAGAGATTAAGTAACCAGAGATTTAAATTTCCAGAACAAGTTTATGAAGAGATGGGAAAACCCCCCCCCCCATTCAGCTTAGGCCACTAAATTGCCTCTTACATGCTTATTTATAAACTCATACATTTGGTTTCTCATAAACCTAAATCTAAGGGCTAATATAACTTGAATTTAAATGGATGGATGAGATGGGAAGCTGGTCTGGTCGTGCTTCCTTTGCTGGTGCTTCATTGGCTCATTTGAATCTTGTCAAGGTGGAGACAGGCTGCTGATTGGTTGCTGTGAGGCTCCCTTTGATGTAACCAGGGCTGAGCCAGATGATTCTTCAACAAAGGACAAACCAGGATGGATTAATGGCGACCATACTGAGCTAAAACCAGCTGGAGAGACTGAGGACAAGCTGAAACAGAGTCTGGACGAGCTAAAACCAGCTGAGGAGACTGAGGATGAGCTGAAACCAGTTGAAGAGAGTGTGCATGAGCTGAAACTAGCTGAAGTGAGAGTAGACGAGCTGGATGATCTGAGTGACACTAGTTTGAATCTGAATGAGCTAGCTGACACTGAAGAAGGAGCTGATATACTTGCTGGGCGAAATGGGCCTCTTTCAGCCAAGGAAAAGTTCATAACAAATTCAATATGGGTTTGTTTTACAGCAAATTAGACCATCCCATTGATCAGTCCATTTCAAAGCCTTTCTCATCAAGAAATACCAGAAATAGAAGTCCTGGTCGTGATCATCCAAGAGTCATTCAAAGAAGAACTTAATTCTGGTCAAAAGTCAAGTCTTGCCTAGTTCTTTGTTTCCTTGTTTTTAGCTAAGTCTTTGTCTAGTTTTTCTACATAATTTCTAAGCTTTCTGCATTCTTGTAAGACTATATATGTATGCTACACGACCTCAATAATATTCATTCACCTTTTTGTTTAAAAACTCTTTCAAATCTGTGAATCCCTTGTTCAGCTTCTAAACATTGTATACTTAGGAGTTAATTCTCTGCAAAGCACTTTGCCTTAGATCATTGTTTGTGGATGTGATGCTCACGATCTCTGGCGCATCTACACAAGTGTCTGATCAGTTCATAGATCAACACTGAAGAACCATCAACATCTCTACCTTCTTCTACAATCCATCCATCAATCTATCAAAAACAAGTCAGTGTGCGTTAGAACCACAAGGAGAACGACCCAGATCAACCCTCTAGATCATCAAAGGGATTCAGAACCAGATAGGGTTCCATTAAGTGGTATCAGAGCAGATTGGGGGCTTCTTATTTGGGGGCTTCTGATATAGGGTTTCATTTAGGGTTTGTTTCCGAAAATCTCTTCTTCTCTTGGGGAACCTTTTCAATTTCGAAATCTCTGTTTCTTTTCTGTCTATCTGTTGTTCTGCAAGGGGACCAACCAGATCAAAAAAAAGAAGATCAACATGAATAAGAAAAGGCTGAGGAGAAATCCATCCAGACTGAAGAGAAATCTAGTCTCTGGTGGTAAAGCTCCTTGCAACCAAAAATCTTGCAATCTGTCTATCTTCTACTTCTCTTTTGGGGTGGGGGATTGACTCTTTAAAGGCTTGAACTTTGTTTGTTGCTGAGCTACTGGATTCACAGAGAAAAATCACAGAAAAACTTGAGAGAAACACTTTAGTGAAGAGAGGCTGCGGCAATCTATTTGTGTACTAACATTTCTTGTTGAGTTGTAACAGGAAAACATGGCTGGAGATGTCAGTAAAAGAAAGGAGACACCTACTGTGAGATTAAGTAAAATCCAGATGGATGCCTTGCTGGCTACCATGAGATTAGAGATGCAAAAACAATTTGAATTTGAAAGAACTTCTGCTGATTTTCTTTTACGTAATGTTTCTCAGGTTCAGAAGGATGCTAAGACAAAAAGGAGGAGCAAGAAACCATCTTTCTGTGGCAAAAACGACCATGATGGCTGTTGGGGTCAAAAACGGTTATCTCGAAATCTACGGCTAAAGACCTTCCCGAAACTCAAAAGAATTCCCGCAAACGACTGACGAGGGAAAGATCGAACAACGAAAAAAACCCACACGGACGGCGAGACGGCCGACGCCGGCAGCACGCGGGACGCGGGCCGGCCCGGCGCCGGCGGCACGCGGGACGCGGGCTGGCCTGGCGCCGGCGGCACCCCGGCCTGGCGCCGGCGCCACGCGGACGCGGGCTGGCCTGGCGCGCGGCACCCGGCCTGGCACCGGCGGCACGCGGGACGCGGGCTGGCCTGGCGCCGGCGGCAACCACGGCCTGGCGCCGGCGGCACGGGACGGGCTGGCCTGGCGCCGGCGGACCCCGGCCTGGGCCGGCGGCACACGGGACGCGGGCTGGCCTGGCGCCGGCGGCACCGGCCTGGCGCGGCGGCACCCGGCCTGGCGCCGGCGGCACGCGGGGGCACCGGCTGGCCTGGCGCCGGCGGCACCCGGCCTGGCGCCGGCGGCACCCGTCACGCGGGCCGGCTGGCGCCGGCGGCACGCGGGACGCGGCCTGGCCTGGCGCCGGCGGCACGCGGGACGCGGGCTGGCCTGGCGCCGGCGGCACCCCGGCCTGGCGCCGGCAGCACGCGGACGCGGGCTGGCCTGGCGCCGGCGGCACCCCGGCCTGGCGCCGGTGGCACGCGGGACGCGGCCTGGCCTGGCGCCGGCGGCACGCGGGCTGGCCTGGCGCGGCGGCACCCCGGTCTGGCGACGGCGGCACGCGGGACGCGGGCTGGCCTGGCGCCGGCGGCACCCGGCCTGGCGCCGGCGGCACCCGTCACGCAGGCCGGCCTGGCGCCGGCGGCACCCGTCACGCAGGCCGGCCTGGCGCCGGCGGCACCCCGGCCTGGCGCCGGCGGCACCCGTCGCGCGGGTCGGCCTGGCGTCGGTCCGCTGCCCTCGTCCCGGTCTCGGTCCTATCGTGCCCGGTTCGATCCCGCCTTAGCTTGTTTGGATCAGCCCTCGTGAGTTTGGTCCAATCAGGCTATGGCGGTTTACCCGATTCCACGAAACATCGGATAAACATCAAGTCATCGAAAGATAGCGGAAAACTCGGAGATAATTACAAAGACCGACGAAAATGGAACATTTCCGGAAGAGATAAGCTTGGGCCCAAAGGCGAGGCCCATCACCCTAAGGCAAACCGACCTAGAAGTGGGTATATAAGGAGAGCAAGAGCAGAAGAGAAAGGCATCCCGAAAATCCGAGAATTAGACTTAGAGCATCCTGCTAGCTTAGAAAAACTAGGGTTTAGGAGGTTAGACTAGCGGAGCAAGGCTTAGGACGTTTGGCTGCCTGCGACTCTATATTTTTCTTTAATCGCAAATCTCTCTGTCTTTCGGAGAATTCTTGTACTCGTTTCTTTCATCTAATAAAACGCCTTCGGGCAAATATTTCAAACTCTCATTTTTATCTATTGAACTTTATCGATTTCGTGTGGCAACGCAGAGAATCCGGACCTTCAAGGAAAGTCAGGTTTACTTGGCTTTCCTCCGCAATCTTATTTATCGAAAACTGACGGTGTGAATTTCGGTTCCCACAGTTTGGCGCTAGAAGGAGGGGCGGGACGGATTCTCTAACTCGAAAACCACCGATCGATCAAAGTTCAGTATGACTTCTTCGTCAGCCCGCAACATCGTATCTTTCGAGGATCGAGCAACGGCCCGTACGGTCAAACCTCACAACGATCTCCTCGTAATAGAACTCACGATCCAGGACATTGACGTAGCAAGGGTATTTGTCGACACCGGATGCTCGGCCAATATTATCTACAAAAGCACCCTCGAGAGGATGGGCGTCGACCTAAGCATCCTTACGGATGACCCCAGCCCAGTACTCGGACTCTCGGGAGAAATTATGACCCTCGGCTCAACTAACCTCCTAGTCAAAGCCGGGAGCGTCGCCAAAAACACGGAATTCCTGGTGATCGATGGTCCAACGTCCTACAATGCGATAGTTGGAACTCCCTGGCTAAACTCCATGAGAGCGATCCCATCAACATTCCACCTATGCCTCAAGTTCCCAACGCCTTTCGGGGTCGAGACAATACATGGTAGTCACGGAGCAGCGCAGATATACCTCGCTACCGAACTAAAACGGAAAAACTCTGAAATCGAAACCTCTCGGAAAAAGCAAACGATTCACAACTCGCCGGAAACCTTCTGGCAGTCCCAAAGAGCTGAGGCCCTGGAAGGGAAGCGTGAACCAACCTGCGAGCCGGTGGTCTCAATCTGTCTCGACGATTCTTTCCCGGAACGGTGTGTCGAGATCGGAGCTAACCTCCGCGAACCAATGAAAGCAGAGCTCATCGCATGCCTCAAAAAGAACCTCAGTACGTTCGCGTGGGCTGCGGAGGATATGCCGGGAATCGACATTAGCGTAACATGTCACGAACTTAATATCGACCCAACTCACAAACCCGTAAAACAAAAGAGACGAAAGTTGGGACCTGAGCGTGCCACCGCAGTCAACGAGGAAGTCGAAAGACTCCTCAAAGTAGGGTCGATATCAGAAGTCAGGTATCCCGACTGGCTCGCCAACCCCGTCGTGGTAAAAAAGAAAAACGGCAAATGGCGGGTCTGTGTCGATTTCACGGATCTGAATAAAGCCTGTCCAAAGGATTGCTTCCCGCTCCCACACATTGACCGACTGGTCGAAGCAACCGCGGGAAACAAGCTTCTGTCATTCATGGACGCTTTTTCTGGATACAATCAGATCATGATGAATCCCGACGACCGCGAAAAAACTGCGTTCATCACAGCCCGCGGAACGTATTGCTATAAGGTAATGCCTTTCGGTCTTAAAAACGCAGGTGCAACATATCAGCGACTTGTCAACAAAATGTTTGCCGAACAACTCGGAAAAACTATGGAAGTATACATCGATGATATGCTCGTAAAGTCTCTTGACGAACACGATCATATAGCCCACCTAGAGGAATGTTTTGCACGACTCAACCAGCATAACATGAAACTCAACCCGGCAAAATGTAGATTCGCAGTGGCATCGGGAGAATTCCTCGGATACCTCGAACGTATCGCGGAATCGAGGCCAACCCTAAACAAATCGACGCGCTGATAGAAATGGCCTCCCCGAGAACCAAGCGAGAAGTCCAGAGGCTAACCGGAAGAGTCGCGGCTTTGAACCGTTTCATCTCGCGCTCCACGGATAAGTGCCTACCGTTTTACGAGACATTGAAGGGAAACAAGAAGTTCGAATGGTCCGAGCAATGCCGGTGGAAGGTGAAACATTACCTGGCCACTCCACCAGTCCTCGCAAAACCGGTGGAAGGTGAACCTCTTTTCCTCTATATCGCAGTTTCCGCAACAGCGGTCAGTGGTGTCTTGATACGAGAAGAACGCGGCGAACAAAAACCAATCTTTTACGTAAGCAAGACATTACTGGATGCGGAAACTCGATACCCTCTAATGGAAAAATTAGCATTCGCTGTCATAACCTCGGCAAGAAAACTAAGACCCTACTTCCAGTCTCACACTATAGTGGTTCTCACCACGTTCCCGCTGCGGATAATCCTGCATAGTCCAAGTCAATCCGGTAGGCTCGCAAAATGGGCAATCGAACTAAGTGAGTACGACGTCGAATATCGCCCAAGGACGTGTGCAAAGTCCCAAGTACTTGCGGATTTCTTGGTAGAATTACCCACTAGAAACATGACTAACGAGGAACCAAACTCAACTTGGGTCCTCCACGTCGACGGATCTTCATCCAAACAAGGATCCGGAATCGGAATACGGCTCACCTCTCCTAACGGGGAAATCCTAGAACAGTCTTTCCGATTGGTTTTTCATGCTTCAAACAATGAGGCAGAATACGAAGCACTCATCGCAGGCTTGCGCCTGGCCCATGGGTTAAAAATCCGTAATATTCACGCTTACTGTGATTCTCAGTTAGTCGCCAATCAATACAGCGGAGAATATGAGGCGAGAGACGAAAGGATGGACCATATCTAAAACTCGTCCAAGAACTAGCTCGAAATTTCGACCAGTTCGCCCTGACCAGAATTCCTCGCTCGGAAAACGTCCAGGCTGACGCCTTGGCTGCCCTCGCCTCAAGCTCAGATCCAGGGCTCCAAAGAGTAATCCCGGTCGAATTCATCGAGCATCCGAGCATCGGACCACCAGTGGTCGTCAATCTAATCCAGGACGAGATTGAAGATGCGGAAGAAGTCGAGGATCAGCCGGAAGCGGATGTGAACCCGACCGAGTATGGCTGCGACAGCCCTTGGTTAGAACCAATCCGAGCCTATATCGTGAATGGAACCTTACCCGCCGAAAAATGGGCGGCTCGTAAAGTAAAAACCCAAGCGGCACGGTATGTCACGATAGAGGGAGAAATTTATAAGTGGTGTTTCTCTGGTCCTCTCATGGCATGCGCAGAAGGGGAAAGAGCAAGAAGAATCATGAAGGAGGTCCATTCTGGATCATGCGGAAATCATTCTGGCGGAAGATCTCTCGCGGTTAAAATCAAACGCCACGGTTATTATTGGCCAACCATGGTAAAGGACTGCGAGAAATTCGCCCGGAAGTGCGAAAAATGCCAAAGGCATGCTCCAACAATCCATCAACCCGCGGAGATCCTCTCCTCGATCTCGTCCCCCTATCCTTTCATGCGATGGTCCATGGACATCGTCGGACCTATGCACCCATCAAAACAAAAACGCTTCCTCCTAGTCCTTACGGATTTCTTTTCCAAATGGGTAGAAGCGGAATCCTACGCAAGTATCAAGGACACACAAGTCGAGAACTTCGTCTGGAAACATATCATAACTAGACATGGGGTCCCGTACGAAATCGTAACAGATAATGGATCTCAATTTATCTCTACTCGATTCGAAGCATTCTGCGAAAAATGGAAAATACGACTTACAAAGTCAACTCCCAGATATCCGCAATGCAATGGACATGCAGAAACCATCAACAAAACCGTCCTTGACGGACTCAAGAAACGCCTAGACGCCAAGAAGGGGCGATGGGCAGAGGAGCTCGAAGGAGTTCTTTGGTCGCATCGTACAACCCCAAGACGGGCTACGGGTGAAACTCCATTCGCCCTCGTTTACGGAACGGAATGTATGATCCCCGCGGAAGTAGAATTCCCCGGAGTACAGAGAAGATTCCTCCCCGAAAGAGAGGATTTAAACGACGCTATGATGCTGGACAATCTCGACCTCATCAATGAGCGCCGCGACCAGGCACTCATTCGAATCCAGAATTACCAGCACGCTGCCGCAAGGTACTACAACTCAAACGTACGCCATCGCAGGTTCAAAGAAGGCGATTTAGTCTTACGCAAAGTCTTCCAAAACACTGCCGAACGAAACGCAGGAAAACTGGGAGCAAACTGGGAAGGACCGTACAAAGTCATAAAAGTAGTCCGACCAGGCTCGTACCAAATCGCAAACATGCAAGACGTCAAAATCCCGAGAACTTGGAATGCGATGCACCTCAAAAAATACTACCACTAAACGATAAAACGTGGTACAAAAGAACTACGAGATGGCTTGATCCCTAGACAAGGGTACGTAGGCAACTCGCCAATCGGCGGATTCAGCTATCCCCCCAATTTAAAAAAGGGGGGGGGGAGTGGGTACGTATACTCGTATACTCCCACAAATTTCGAAGACTCTAAAATTTTCGAAACTTTTTCACGACTTTTTCAAAATCAGCCGAGACGGCCACAACAGCGGATCTAGTGTCACTAAGCGATTATCACATCCAAAAACAAATCCCGGATGGCCAAACACTTCACGAGGCATTGTGAATGTGGACGCTTCTCCCTGGGTCAAACTTACGCGACCCCTTGGTCCCGCGTCCAAAATGGAAACGACAGTTTTCTGGCTGCGAACATTCGCAAAAGACATCCCCAAAGCCCGCAAACGTTTCAACACGAGATGCGGCATAAGGAAAAATCAACCTTCAGCATTGCGAGACGTCGCTAACGCTTGAAGGACATTCTTTTCCGCAAAACATTGCAGACGAAATCTTCGTCTCTAAATATACAAACGCACCTCAAAACGGTATCATTTCGTTGTTGCTGATCACAACAAACGAACTCTAACGTCCTAAACAGACAAATAGCCGCCCTTCGAGGGGTAGGCTCTCTTACATCCGACAAGGATAAACATAGCGCGCTATACAAGAAATCCAAAATTTTGGTCTAGCTCTTCGTAAAGGAAGTAGCTCGACTCACGCCAAAACAAATCATATAAGCCGACAACAATTCGCGGATTTTAAACGGTACGAGTCAGGTTAAAATCGCAAATAGGCAAAACGAAAGCCGATTTGTCATCGCAAAGCCTCAGTCCGAGAGTAAACCTAGGTCTTGCCCTAAACCCAGCCACGCTGGATCTTGACATCTCACAGACATAGTATGGTATACGAGATCCAAAAATTTGTCTCTTCATTTAAGCCTATTCGTTTCACGAGTTTTTCGCGTAAATCGGTAAACCGCGGAAAATCTCGCTTTATGCAGACAATAGGTACGGTGATCATCGGGGAACTAGGAATGAGACGACAACTCACACCCTCTTTCTCATACTTCGAAAAAACTGAAGTTCGTAAATAATCGAAAACGTTTCATAGATTGAGACTGCTGAAATTCAAACAAAACCCTAAAAAAGGGGCAGGGATTCGAAGCCACCAACGGCCAGTCCCGGTAAATACATCATGGCCTCTTAAACGGCCGAAACACATAAAAAAACGAAATCCCAGAAGGGATTGATAAACCTAGGCGCTCCCAGGAGCGTCATCTTCATCCTCACTCCCGACGGGGACAGCCTCGCCGTCGCCTCCCTAGGTCGCATCGCCACTACCAGCCTCGTCCGCGCCAACCTCGCAATCTTCTCCCACGCGCTCCCGATCTTCTGAGTTTTCGGAGGTCGGAGCTAGGGTGCATTCAGCTTGCAGACCGGCGAGGATCGAATCGAAATCTCCCTCGGTGGCCGCCCACTCTCCTTTACAGGACGATAATCTGGCTTCCTCCAAGTCCAAAGACGGGGCCTCATTACCTCGGAGCAGCTCGAGCTCATTCAGACTCCCCTCGATCCCCGCTAAAGCCAAATCCCTCTTGCGGACGGCTATCAAGGACTCAAACAGGATGGCCATCCTCGTCAGACGACCATAGAAGTCGTCGCTGGCATCGGCAACCTCCGAGGATCTACGAGCGTTCATCTCCTCGTGAGCCTGAACCTTCTCCTGAAGACGGCGGACTTCCGGGGATTTACTCCTCTTCTCTTTCTTCACCTTGAGTAACGAACTCGCGGTCTTCCCAAGGTCGCGCTCAAGATCGCTGATACGAACCTCAAGCTGGGACGTCTGGGCGGCATGGGTGTCCTCGACAATCTGCAATGCGGCCTTAGTACGCTTCAGCGCTTCCTGCGACGACTCCAGCTCCTTCGATAGACGAATGACTTCCAACCCGCACTCGCCAAGCATTCCATCGATCAGAGACACAAACTGTCCGCAAAAAGGAAAGAGTAAGTATCATTGCAAAAAAAAAACGGTGCAAGAATTACGGACAAAATCGGACCTTGGAACGATGACGCGCCAATGGCTCTGAGAGGTCGCTTTCCTCGCTCTTCGCACCCCGCTTCTTTTTTGCTCCGGACGCTGGGCCAGCTCTTGCCCTTCCCTTGGGCAGCGGCGCGGCACCAGCCGCTGGCAGTCCCAAGACAAGTTCCCTCTTCGCCGGGGGAAGAGGTGCAGATTCTATCGCGTCATCTCTTCCGGAGATCACGATCGGGGCAGTCGAAGAACCCGATGGATGGATCTTAACATCGAGAGTCTGTTCAGGAACAATAACCCCTTCTGTAGACGGGAGGGCATCGGATGGGACTTCGGAGCTAGGAACCAAAGGAGCAGGCAAAGGAGTTGGAGCCGCGGAAGAAACATCGGGCGTCTCGGTCCTCGCCCGCTTCGAGCCTTTCGCAGCACTACGCCGGGATAGCTTAGCCTTGAAAGAATCAAACCCATCAGTCAAGGACGGAATAGCCTCTTGGACGGCCTGAACGGCGGGAGCTTGACTGGCCGGAACCGACGGAGCTTGGCCGGCCTCGCCCATCTCAACATCAGAACCATTCTTTTCAACTTGGGATGAAGACATTTTCTTTCTTGAGAGAGGAGAAGAGAGAATTTGGAAAGATGTGAAGAATGAGAAGGGAGGGTTGGCTACTTATAAGAAAAAAGGAGGAGAAGACACAGGTTCTCTGCGAAAAAATCCTTAGCCAAAGATTTCGATTTTCAAAAAAAATTCAGATCACTCGCCCGCAAAATCGTCTCCGACCTTACGGGCTGGGGGGCTAACTGTTGGGGTCAAAAACGGTTATCTCGAAATCTACGGCTAAAGACCTTCCCCAAACTCAAAAGATTTCCCGCAAACGACCGACGAGGGAAAGATCGAACAACGAAAAAACCCACGGACGGCGAGACGGCCTGACGCCGGCAGCAGCGGGACGCGGGCGGCCTGGCGCCGGCGGCACCCGGCTGGCGCGGCGGCACGCGGGACGGGGCTGGCCTGGCGCCGGCGGCACGCGGGACGCGGGCTGGCTGGCGCCGGCGGCACGCGGGACGCGGGCTGGCCTGGCCGGCGGCACGCGGGACGCGGGCTGGCCTGGCGCCGGCGGCACCCGGCCTGGCGCCGGCGGCACCCCGGCCTGGCGCCGGCGGCACACGGATGCGGGCTGGCCTGGCGCCGGCGGCACGCGGGACGGCGCCGGCCTGGCGCCGGCGGCACGCGGGACGCGGGCTGGCCTGGCGCCGGCGCCGGCGGCACGCGGGACGCGGGCTGGCCTGGCGCCGGCGGCACCCGTCACGCAGGCCGGCCTGGCGCCGGCGGCACCCGTCACGCAGGCGGCCTGGCGCGGCGGCACCCCGGCCTGGCGCCGGCGGCACCCCGGCCTGGCGCCGGCGGCACCCGTCGCGCGGGTCGGCCTGGCGTCGGTCCGCGGCCCTCGTCCCGGTCTCGGTCCTATCGTGCCCGGTTCGATCCCGCCTTAGCTTGTTTGGATCAGCCCTCGTGAGTTTGGTCCAATCAGGCTATGGCGGTTTACCCGATTCCACGAAACATCGGATAAACATCAAGTCATCGAAAGATAGCGGAAAACTCGGAGATAATTACAAAGACCGACGAAAATGGAACATTTCCGGAAGAGATAAGCTTGGGCCCAAAGGCGAGGCCCATCACCCTAAGGCAAACCGACCTAGAAGTGGGTATATAAGGAGAGCAAGAGCAGAAGAGAAAGGCATCCCGAAAATCCGAGAATTAGACTTAGAGCATCCTGCTAGCTTAGAAAAACTAGGGTTTAGGAGGTTAGACTAGCGGAGCAAGGCTTAGGACGTTTGGCTGCCTGCGACTCTATATTTTTCTTTAATCGCAAATCTCTCTGTCTTTCGGAGAATTCTTGTACTCGTTTCTTTCATCTAATAAAACGCCTTCGGGCAAATATTTCAAACTCTCATTTTTATCTATTGAACTTTATCGATTTCGTGTGGCAACGCAGAGAATCCGGACCTTCAAGGAAAGTCAGGTTTACTTGGCTTTCCTCCGCAATCTTATTTATCGAAAATTGACGGTGTGAATTTCGGTTCCCACAATGGCTACTGGGAGTGGGAACATAAAATGGAACTTGCTTTTGAAGGTCACAACTACTCACCAAGCAAGAAGGTTAGATTGGCTACATCAAAGTTCTGTGGAGATGCCATTCAATGGTGGGATCAGCTTGTTACTACCAGGAGAAGAACAGGAGTAGCACAAGTTTGGTGCTGGTTTGAGCTCAAAGATGTCATGAAGAAACACTTTGGTAGCTACTACAGAAAAACCAAGCCATGGTGCTATGATTGTGATCAGCCAAGAAAGTCTCAGTCACATAAGCAAAGAAGGACAAACCCACGTCCTATCTCAAGAGCCAATGAGCCACAGTGTTCTAAAGAGTATCCAGCTAACCAAGAGCTGAAAACAAACCCATCTAAGGTAATAAAAGAAACTAAGACAGAAAATGATTTTTCTCTTCTCTTCTCAATCTGAACTTGTTGTCAATAATACCTTTGATGAACTAGCCTGTTTTGAACCGGTGCAACCGAGTAGCCTTGTTTCAGTGTCTCAGGTCTCAGAAGAACACTCACCAGAAACCGAACAATCGATTATGGTACAAAGTGAAGTGTTGGAGCAGCAGAAAAGCTTTGAATCAGAAACAAGTCCTGCACCTTTGTCTCCTATTTCAAAAGAGCACTGTAAGGATCTTGTAATGGTTAATTATGTGCCTGACATGTTTGTTAGGGTTAGTTCTGATAATGTGAAACGATTTGGCCTGTGTAATGTGAAAGAATTCTGTGTTTCAAGTTCTATTTTTGATAAGATGATTCATTCTTTTAAGAAACTTGAACCTGATAAACTCTCTGATCAAAAACGTTATCATTCTGTTAGTGAACTCAATCCTGGTCATGTTTTGAGTTTTGATCAGTTTATGGAACATAGAAACAGCCTTGATCACTCTGAAAAGACACTAGAGCTTGTTCTGCAACAACCTGATTTCTGTTTCAGAAAACCTTGTGATTCTTTTGCTTGCTTTAAAGATAATGGCTTTGATCTAGGTTTTTCTAGTCATGAACTGGTCACTAATGATTTGATTGCATCAACATGTTCCTTGGACGAATTTAAGGTTAGGAATTTTCAGAAACCAAATTCATTTAAAGCTGAAACCGATTTTATTTGTGATTCTGCTTTGAAACCTGTTCATTCTTGTTCGGAAACTGATGTTTTGAGATCACACTTTCAGAATAATGTTGTCTTGATATTTGGTGATATACTAGTGTACAACACATTCTTTGATGAACCTTCTGATCATTTGAAATCTATGTTAAGTAATTCTTTACTTGAACTTAACATTGTGAGTTCTTACTCTGATCATTTGGGGCACGTTTTGAAGTTGATCCAAGCTGTTGTGTGCCTTGATATAATTCTGGTTTACAACACATTCTTTGATAGACATGTTAAGCCTTGGTTAAGTAATTCTCGGTTTGAACTTGATCTTTTGTGTTCTAAATCTGAGAAACTTGTGCATGAACTAAAATTGTTCTTTAGGAACTTTGTTATTTCGTGCCTTGACACCATTCTGGTCTACAATACTTACTTTGATAGGTATTGTGAAAGTCTGAAACAAGTGCAATCTATTCTCAGAAAGAAACTCTTTGTTATGGATCAGATTAAGAACATGTCTTGCACATATGATCCTGGTATTCTAGTTTCTGTTTTGAGTGTCCAGGATAAACAGGTTCAGTCTCAAAGGAGTGTAAGGGACGAAAGAAGAGACCATGCTTACCAGCCTGAGATTTGGAGATGGAAGTACTTGAGGAAAATGGGTTCAAAACTCCAAGGAAGTTTCTGTCCAAAACCTTCTTTTGATATTACTCTCATGCTTATTTTCTTGGTTATTTGTCTTGCTTCTTACTTGTTTCCTTTTGATGTAGGAGATACAGATTTGAGGACAAATCATTTCAAAGGAGGAGGGGATGATGTAACCATGGCTGAGCCAGATGATTCTTCAACAAAGGACAAACCAGGATGGATTAATGGCGTGCATACTGAGCTAAAACCAGCTGGAGAGACTGAGGAGAAGCTGAAACAGAGTCGGGACGAGCTAAAACCAGCTGAGGAGACTGAGGATGAGCTGAAACCAGTTGAAGAGAGTGTGCATGAGCTGAAACCAGCTGAAGTGAGAGTAGACGAGCTAGATGAGCTGAGTGACACTAGTTTGAAGCTGAATGAGCTAGCTGACACTGAAGAAGGAGCTGATATACTTGCTGGGCGAAATGGGCCTCTTTCAGCCCAAGGAAAAGATCATAACAAATTCAATATGGGTTTGTTTTACACCAAATTCGACCAGCCCATTAATCAGTCCATTTCAAAGCCTTTCACATCAAGAAATACCAGAAAGAGAAGTCCTGGTCGTGATCATCCAAGAGTCATTCAATGAAGAACTTAATTCTGGTCAAAAGTCAAGTCTTGCCTAGTTCTTTGTTTCATAGTTTTTAGCTAAGTCTTTGTCTAGTTTTTCTACATAATTTCTAAGCTTTCTACATTCTTGTAAGACTATATATGTATGCTGCACGACCTCAATAAGATTCATTCACCTTTTTGTTTAAAAACTCTTTCAAATCTGTGAATCCCTTGTTCAGCTTCTGAACATTATATGCTTAGGAGTTAATTCTCTGCAAAGCACTTTGCCTTAGATCATTGTTTGTGGGTGTGATGCTCACGATCTCTGGCGCATCTACACAAGTGTCTGATCAGTTCATAGATAAACACTGAAGAACCATCACCATCTCTTCCTTCTTCCACAATCCATCCATCAATCTATCAAAAACAAGTCAGTGTGCGTTTTCTACCACGAGGAGAACGACCCAGATCAACCCTCTAGATCATCAAAGGGATTCAGAACCAGATAGGGTTTCATTACCCTTGAACCTTCCCTTGTATCTGGACAGATACATGGTCACTGTAGCTTATTCCTTTAGTCATTAGCCAGTCTGTTCCAGCTGTCTTGTCCCAGCTCATTCCTTATCCTAAGCAAGTGTCTTCGGATCAGACCCTCTTCCTAAGCAAGTGTCTTTCTCTTTACATTAAGTTAAGGCTCCCATGGTAACTTTACCATGGTAACTTTTATTTACCATCAAGGTAAATCCTACCCATTCTTCAACCCAAGCTTATATCTTGATCTCTATGCTTCTCATCTCAACATAGATCACTTCTTGACGCCTCTAGACACACTTGAAGCTTGATGGACAATCTCTGCAAGACTTGCCCTCACTTTGTACGAGACCCAACTCCTCCACTCTTCTTCTCTTGACTCCATTTCTTTCTTCAAGTTAACAGAATGCACAACATAAAGCAGCAGCTATATGTATGCAACAGATTCAATCCGAGAGAAACATGACATATCTATCAACCTAGACATGAGCAAAGAACAAGCACCCTATGCACAGTAGCTTCAATCAAAACCAGTGATGCAACTGGCCTAGACATCCATCTAATTACCACAAGTCATCAATGATGGATTTAGCTATGGCATAGGGACAGAAGACTTATGCAATTATGAATGCAAGCAGGACATGCCAAGACACATTAGCTTAATCAAAACCATTAATCTAAGCAGCTTAGACATACTACTAATGCTGCTAGAACTCAATGCTGGATTAACTAAGGTCTTGACATCAGGAGACAATATGGCCGGACTGAATCACAACAAGGACAATATGAATGCAACAGGATCAATCCGAGAGCTACCAAAGACAATGCCCAACAGTTATAATCAAGACCACTGATGCAAGCAACTTAGACAACTTCTAATTGATGCAAGACATTCAATGATGGATTAAACAAGGGCATTGAGATCAGAAAGCATCTGGATTGCCCTTAAACAAAATGAGACATGCTTATGTATGCAAAGCAGCTCAACTAACATGATGCAGGCTATTGCAATACACAAGACAATGCAATAAATTCAAACATGAGATTCTGGGACCTAGACACCACTCAATGCAATTTTAAATACAGACACAAGCTCTTATTAAGGGAAAGGAGGTTTCTTACGACCAAGAGATCTGAGCTGATCTCTTGAACCTCCATGGACACGGTTCACTTGAACTTGGCAGGTTTGAGGCTTGGGTTCAACTCCCAACACCTCTCCTTGGTGTGTCCATCCCTCTGGCAATGCTCACACTTCACACCTCTTCTGGCTTGGTTTGATGGACTGTGATCTCCCTTTAGCATGTGAAGCAAAGGTAAGTGTTTCCTTTGCTCCAAACAATCCGTGTGAACCCTCTTCTTTCTGAACTTGGGCGCACACTTCTTCAAGTGTGGGGAGCTTCTCAGACCTCAATATGTGATGGATAAGGCCATTGAACTTGGGCCTGAGGGTCAACAACAGAGCAAACACCTTGTCTTGCTCTCTCCTTTCATTTAGTACATCCGGATCCATGGTCTGAGGCCTAAGCATCTCTAGCTCAGACCAGAGAGCTCTATACTTCCCTAGATGTGCAGTGAACTCAGCCTCATCTTGGGACAGATCATTGATGGCTCTCTTGACCTCATATATACGGCTGGTGTTTGAGAGGTTCCCATAGATCTTGCTCACTGTGCTCCAAAGCTCTTTAGCACTCTCACAGTATGAGTATGCATCTAAGAGTGAAGGTGCCAGTGAGCTGAGTAGAATGGACAACACCAGAAGGTCTTCTTGTTGCCATTTCTCTTCAGGAGAAGGACTGGAACCAGCTTCACCACCAGTAAGAGCTACAGCCGCCTTGGGAAACTTTGGAGCATCCTTGACACAATGACTCCATAAACCCTTTCCTCCAAGGGCTGTCTTCACTAAGCGTGACCAGACAATGTATTTGGGACCTTGAAGCTTAACAGCAATGACAATGGCTCGTGGGGACTCCATCTTGGCGCCTAAGGAGCAAGACTGTCAAGAGCTTCTTCAAAGGTTGGATCTTGGTGGCCGGATGAGCTTCAATCTTCAAGGAAGTGACTTTTGTGTGAATCTTCAATGGAGCTTGTATTTTCTTGCAGAAGTAATCACCAGGATGAGCAACCTAGCTCTGATACCATATAAGATTATCAGAGCTCAAGCACTTGAGTGATGAATGGACAGATCTAGAACAGAGTTTATGAGATTGAATGAGAAAGATTAGAGAATGGCGTGTGGGAATGATGAAAAGACTAAGAGATTAAGAGAGAATGAATGTTTGAGAGAGACTAGAGTGTATGAGAGATTACAGAGACTTAGTAACCAGACTTAGAGATTCAAGAATAAGAGATGTGGGAACCGAAATTCGCACTGTCGATTTTAATGAATAAGGTTGCGGAGGAAAGCCAAGTTAACCCAACTTTCCCCGAAGGTTCGGATTCTCTGCGACAGCCAACGACAAGTGACCGAATAAATGCGGAAAAGGTTTTGTTAAGATTTGGGACTGGACCTTAAGAAAGGCTGCCTACGTACCCCTTTCGAGGATCAAGTCGGACGTAGTTCAGTTTAGAAAGAGTTGAACAAGAGATCGAACCGTCTGGGCGGGTTCGTCTAGTATGAGCGTTTGTCATAGAAACAGGCATGTCGAAGACAACGCCTAGGGTTTCTATGTGCGGAGCTCTGAAGTAAAAGAATTGTCCAATCCTTCCGAGAGGAGCGGAGATTTGCGAGCAGGAGGCGGCCAGACGTTCTAGGGCCTGCCTTGCTAGTCTAACCGCCTAAATTATAAGTTCTATCAGCTAACAGGAGCTCTCTAGGTCTCCAATCTAGGATTTTCGGATCCCCTTCTCCTCTGCTCTTGCTCTCCTTATATACTCACTCCTAGGTCGGTTTGCCTTAGGATGATGGACCTCGCCTTTGGGCCCAAGTTTTTCTCTTCAGGAAATATTCCATTTTCGTCGATCTTCGTAATTATCCTTGAGTTTTCCCCTATTTTCCGGTGACTTGATGTTTATCCGATGTTCGGGAAATCGAATAAACCGTCATAGCCTGATTGGGCCTGAATTCTTAAAATCGTAAGTAAGCCCGTGGACTTGTCTTAAGTCGTTGAACGTTTTATACGATTTCTCGGAAAGACTATCTTTCTCGTAAAATAAACCGTATAGCCTAAAGATCAATGTTCAAGTTAATCGATCTTGTTTTATACGATATCTTCTACAAGAAATCCAATCCTTCTGGTTTTTGTCGTAAAACATCGAGGACGATTCCAATCGAGTCGAAAGATGTCTATTCCGTAGCCGTGATCGTACCAAACTCACGAGGAATGATCCAACAAGCCAAGATGGGATCAGACCAAGCATGATGGGACCGAGACCAGGACGAGGGCCGTCGACCGGCGCCAGGCAGGCTTGCCGCCGGCGCCAGGCCGGCTTGCGGGACGCCTGCCGCCGGCGCCAGGCCGGCTTGCGGGATGCCTGTCGCCGGCGCCAGGCCGGCTTGCGGGACGCCTGCCGCCGGCGCCAGGCATGCTTGCCGCCAGCGCCAGGCCGGCTTGCGTAACGCCTGCCGCCGGTGCCAGGCTGGCTTGCCGCCGGTGCCAGGCTGGCTTGCCGCCGGTGCCAGGCCGGCTTGCGGGACGCCTGCCGCCGGCGCCAGGCAGGATTGCCGCCGGCGCCAGGCCGGTTTGCGGGACGCTTGCCGCCGGCGCCAGGGGATCTCTGCCGCCCGTGGGTTTTTCGTTGTCCGATCTTTCCCCTGTTGGCCATTCGTGCGGGAAATCTTTGAGTTTGGAAGGATCTTTAGCCGTAGATTTCGAGATAACCGTTTTTGACCCCAACAGTTAGCCCCCCAGCTCGTAAGATCGGAGACGATTTTGCGGGCGAATGGTTCGAATTTTCTGATAATCGAAATTTTCGGCTAAGGATTCTTTTCCGCAAGAAACCTATGTCATCATCCCCCCCCCTTCTTTTTTTTTATGATGATACTTACCCCTTCTTTTGCGGACAGTTTGTGTCGCTGATTGACGAAATGCTTGGCGAGTGTGGGTCGGAAGTCATTCGTCTATCGAAGGAGCTGGAGTCGTCGCAGGAAGCGCTGAAGTGTACTGAGGCTGCACTGCAGACCGTCGAGGACACCCATGCTGCCCATACGTCCTAGCTTGAGGTTCGTATCAGCGACCTTGAGCGTGACCTTGGGAAGACCGCGAGTTCAGTACTCAAGGTGAAGAATGAGAAGAAGAGCAAATACTCGGAATTCCGCCGCCTTCAGCAGAAGATCCAGACTCATGAGGAGATGGACGCCCATGGATCCTCGGAGGCTGCCGACGCTTGTAACGACTTCTTTGGTGGTCTGACGAGGATAGCCACCCTGTTTGAGTCCTTGATAGCCATCCGTAAGAGGGACTAGGCTTTAGCGGGGATCGAGGGGAGTTTGAGTGAGCTCGAGTTGCTTCGAGGTAACGAGGCCCCGTCTTTGGACTTGGATGAAGCCAGACTATCGTCTTGCAGAGGAGAGTGGGCGGCCACCGAGGGAGATTTCGATTCAATCCTTGCCGGCCTGCAGGCCGAATGCACCCTTGCGCCGACCTCTGAAGACTCAGAAGATCTGGAGCGCACAGGAGAGGATTGCGAGGCTGGAGTGGACGAGGCGGGTAGTGGCGATGCAACCGAGGGAGGCGATGGGGAGGCTATCCCTATCGCGAGTGAGTTTGAGGATGAAGGTGACGCTCCTGGGAGCGTCTAGGTTTATCAATCCCTTCTGGGATTTCGTTTTATATGTGTTTCGGCCGTTAAAAGGCCATGATGTATTTACCGGGACTGGCCATTGGTGGCTTCGAATCCCTGCCCCTTTTTTGGGGTTTTGATTGAACTTTTGCGGTCTCAATGTATGAAACGTTTTTCGATTATTTATGAACTTCAGTTTTTTGAAGTATGAGAAAGAGGGTGTGAGTTGTTGTCTCATTCCTAGTTCCCCGATGATCACCGTACCTATTGTTTGCATAAAGCGAGATTTTCCGCGGTTTACCGATTTACGCGAGAAGTTCGTGAAACAAATAGGCTTAAGTGAAGAGACAAATTTTTGGATCTCGTATACCATACTATGTCTGTGAGATGTCAAGATCCAGCGTGGCTGGGTTTAGGGCAAGACCTAGGTTTACTCTCGGACTGAGGCTTTGCGATGACAAATCGGCTTTCGTTTTGCCTGTTTGCGATTTTAACCTAACTCGTACCGTTTAAAATCCGCGAATTGTTGTCGGCTTATATGATTTGTTTGGGCGTGAGTCGAGCTACTTCCTTTACGAAGAGCTAGACAAAAATTTTGGATTTCTTGTATAGCGCGCTATGTTTATCCTTGTCGGATGTAAGAGAGCCTATCCCTTGAAGGGCGGCTATTTGTCTGTTTAGGACGTTAGAGTTCGTTTATTGTGATCAGCAACAACGAAATGATACCGTTTTGAGGTGCGTTTGTATGTTTTGAGTTTTAGAGACGAGGATTTCGTCTGGAACGTTTTGAGGAAAAAATGTCCTTCGAACGTTAGCGACGTCTCGCAGTGCCGAAGGTCGAGTTTTCCTTGTGCCGCATTTCGTGGTTGAAATGTTCGCGGGCTTGGAGACTTTTTGCGAATGTTCGCAGCCAGAAACTATTGTTTCGGTTTGGACGCAGGACCAAGAGGTCGCGTAAGTTTGACCCAGGGAGAAGCGTCTACATTCACAGTGCTTCGTGAAGTGTTGGCCTTCCGGGATTTGATTTTATATATTAAGGATGACTCGTATAACTCTTGGAGCCTTGTCACGAGCGTTTCTTTTCATGCCGTGTTTACGGGGCGTATAGAACTTAATCGATTGACGATAAGTTTAAATCTTCTGTTAATCATATGGTTGTTAGGACTGAGTTTTGGTACAAAGAGTTTATTGTATGATTTCCGATTCTGGGTTATATGACAAATTGCTTGCATAATAGTCACTTGGCGTTCTATGAACAAATCGTGGATTGTTGTTTTTAGCCGTTAAGTGATTGGAGCGGTGGTCGCTCAGTAGCTTTGGATTGGCATGGAGGCTAGATTCAGTCGTATCGCCAAGGAAGTTGTTGGTAAACGATCAGACCATGACCCTTATTAAGGTCATGTTAGTTTACGATTGTCCTTAATGGGGATGCCGAATTCAAGTCCGGGCTTTACGGAAGGGTGTAGTTGGCCGAGGGCCAAAATAGCGTTTGCCGAGATAGACATGCCAAGCATACCAGAGTTTTCTGAGTTATGGCTGATGGCTTTTAGAAACGATCTTCCACTTTAGGTTTCAGTTATACGATGAATGGTTCGTATAAAAATTTTTTTTTGTTGCATGAAAATCGTTTAATTTTATCCGAGGGGGACAAAGTTTAAGGGATCGATGCAGGACACGTGCGGGTTTGCCTGCGTGATTATTTTCTGCTCGGATGTAACCGCGGGGAGTGAAAGCAGGAGCCAGAAACCTTGTGGAGCAAAAACTGTCTATGACAGTTACCCGTTAGACCCATTATGTTTATTTTACGAAAGTTGCTTTGTATGAATTGACTCGACCATACATAGGATATTTCGCAAAGGTAACCGGAGAGCGTTTCTCACAAATTACTTGCGATATTCGCGACCACTGATTATGTTTTCCTCATTCACTTTTGCGTACTGCGAAATCGTTTTTCATGAGACCGATCATGTTTTTTCCATAGGCTGTTTTGTTTTAAAATGTTCTTGTTATACGAAAGTAATGGATGACCGGTTTCATGGAGATCGAAAATCGCAGATTGTTAAAGTAGCGATGTTTCCGCGGATTACACGGGAGATGCTTCCTCTATGATTCCGACCTTTGGACGAAAGCTGCTTCGAACTACTCATGGAGTTTTACCGAAGGTTATTTCGTGATATTCGTAGTTCACCGTCGTGCTATTAGTCTGACGTTGGTACACGTTTCTAGTCGCGAGTTTGCGACGAGAGGTGACTAGAGTTTTCAGGACTATGTTTGTAACGATTGGGCTATGCCGCTAGCGTTTTTTTAGACGAATCTTATTGCTGCGAGAGTTTGCTTTGTCAAAAGCATTGTCTTGATGCTGAAGCAAAAAGTTTTCGAAGATGGGATTATACGGGTATAGTATACGTACCTACTTCCCTTTTCTTTTTACGAAAGAAAACGGGTTAGCCGTTCTTTCGAAGGCTTGTGTACGTTTTTTCTTTCTGTTAGGAAGCGGGATGAGTATGCTTTAGAACGCGTGGCGATCGTTTCTCGGTTTTTCGAGAGACTAGATCGGTTTGCATGTTCTGCCTGGTCAATCAAGGAACAATGGAACAAGACTGGAAATTTTGCCTAAACCGTTTTCGAGGGTTTTGAGTAATGAGGCTTCGAACTTAGATTCTAGAATATGAGCTTTGTTAAACAATTGAGAAGGCTTTGCGGAAGAATCGTCGTGTTTCTCGAACAATCCGAACATGGGTTTAAGGGACCAAGATGTTGCCGTTGACCGAGATCACGAAACGATTGCACAGATGGGCACCAGGACCCCTGCCGCCGGCGCCAGACGGGAGACGACAGACTTGCCGCCGGCGCCAGGCGCGGCGCGGTCGGTCTGCCGCCGGCGCCAGGCGCCCTGCCGCCGGCGCCAAGCGCCCTGCCACCGGCGCCAGGCCCGGCGTGATCGGTCTGCCGCCGGCGCCAGGCGCGGCGCGATCGGTCTGCCGCCGCTGCCAGGCGCCCTGCCTCCGGTGCCAGGCGCCCTTCCGCCGGTTGCCAGGCGCCCTGCCACTGGCGCCAGGCGCGGCGTGGTCGGTCTGCCACCGGCGCCAGGTGCCCTGTCGCCGGCGCCAGGCGCGGCGTGGTCGGTCTGCCGCCGGCGTCAGGTGTCCTACCGCTCGTGCCGTGTCCTGCGTCCGCCGATGCTGCTGTTGCTCAACTTCGTCGATCCCCGGGGCTCACGATCCGTTCGTGCCTTCCCGTAAGTTCGTCGAGCCATGAGCGAACTGGTCAAGTCTCAGACCTTGTTGTTCGATATGATTTTGTTTGACTTTACGAATGATGTTTCGTAAAATATTGCCGAGTTTGATCTTATGGAAGTTGTTTCCGTAAGATGTTACCGAATTTTAATGTCCGACACTCTCGCTGTGGAGGGCTGTAATTTTGTTCTTAAACTTAATCAGAAATTCTCTCATTTCCGTAGGATTGATCCAAAGGAGTTTTGAGTAGTTTTTCGAAAGTAAGCTTAGCGGATAAAAGTCGAGAGTTCACAGTGGCGCGAAAATTTTTAGTTTTCAGAAAACGTCTTAGCTAACCGCTTTAAGTTTTGAGTAGGTTTATAGAAATCAACTCTGTTTTTCTCAAACTGGCCAAGAAGGACCAAGCTGGCCATATTGCAAATTGGTCGAGAGAGACCGAACTTGTCGTATGGCTAACCGGTCGGGACAGTCGGAGTTTTGGCCTCCCTTGGGTGGTTCGGACAGTTGGGAAGCATTGGTAAGCTCTTTTCCCGTTTCGTCGTTTGCTTCCCGAGAGTTGTTTGGAAGAATTACGGCAGTGGGAATTGGTGATCCGATTTGCCGTGCTTCTATTCTGCGAGTAATCTAGGGTTTCCCCAAGGTTTCGAGGAGAATAAGTTTTATTTTTCCGAGAGGTTCTCGAAAGAAACGTTTTTTGTAGAAACCTTGCTCGTTGCGATTTCTCTAATTTGGTAACAAGACGAATTTTTGGGGTTTGATAGATTTTATCGTTGCCCTTTCTGTTTAGATAGAGAAATTGCGAGCTCGTTTTCGTGCTCTTCCTGTGGCGGGAAGCCACGGCTAGGTTTTTGATTTGCTCGAGCACCGTGGCGTTTGCGTAAGCGTTGGCCGTAGGAACAGTCGCTGCTGGAATTGTTTTACCATCGTTGACGCAAAATGCAAGTTTTTCTTTCATATTTCCGGACATCGGTTCGATCAAGCGCTTTGCGGCCGTATGAGTAAGAGTAATCCGTCCCCCCTCCTTCTAGCGCCAAACTGTGGGAACCGAAATTCGCACGGTCGATTTTAATGAATAAGATTGCGGAGGAAAGCCAAGTTAACCCGACTTTCCCTGAAGGTCCGGATTCTCTGCGACAGCCAACGACAAGTGACCGAATAAATGCGGAAAAGGTTTTGTTAAGATTTGGGACTGGACCTTAAGAAAGGCTGCCTACGGAACCGTCTGGGCGGGTTCGTCTAGTATGAGCGTTTGTCATAGAAACAGGCATGTCGAAGACAACGCCTAGGGTTTCTATGTGCGGAGCTCTGAAGTAAAAGAATTGTCCGATCCTTCCGAGAGGAGCGGAGATTTGCGAGCAGGAGGCGGCCAGACGTTCTAGGGCCTGCCTTGCTAGTCTAACCGCCTAAATTCTAAGTTCTATCAGCTAACAGGAGCTCTCTAGGTCTCCAATCTAGGATTTTCGAATCCCCTTCTCCTCTGCTCTTGCTCTCCTTATATACTCACTCCTAGGTCGGTTTGCCTTAGGATGATGGACCTCACCTTTGGGCCCAAGTTTATCTCTTCAGGAAATATTCCATTTTCGTCGATCTTCGTAATTATCCTCGAGTTTTCCCCTATTTTCCGGTGACTTGATGTTTATCCGATGTTCGGGAAATCGGATAAACCGTCATAGCCTGATTGGGTCTGAATTCTTAAAATCGTAAGTAAGCCCGTGGACTTGTTTTAAGTCGTTGAACGTTTTATACGATTTCTCGGAAAGACTATCTTTCTCGTAAAATAAACCGTATAGCCTTAAGGATCGATGTTCAAGTTAATCGATCTTGTTTTATACGATATCTTCTACGAGAAATCCAATCCTTCTGGTTTTTGTCGTAAAAATAGGGTCTTTCTGTCCAGGTGCAGGTAGTCCGCATCTTCACAGACATGTGATGTCTATTCCGTAGCCGTGATCGTACCAAACTCACGAGGATTGATCCAACAAGCCAAGATGGGATCAGACCGAGCATGATGGGACCGAGACCAGGACGAGGGCCGTCGACCGGCGCCAGGCAGGCTTGCCGCCGGCGCCAGTCCGGCTTGCGGGACGCCTGCCGCCGGCGCCAGGCCGGCTTGCGGGATGCCTGCCGCCGGCGCCAGGCAGGCTTGCCGCCGGCGCCAGGCAGGCTTGCCGCCGGCGCCAGGCAGGCTTGCCGCCGGTGCCAGGCCGGCTTGCGGGACGCCTGCCGCCGGCGCCAGGCCGGCTTGCGGGACGCCTGCTGCCGGCGCCAGGCAGGCTTGCCGCCGGCGCCAGGGGATCTCTGCCGCCCGTGGGTTTTCCGTTGTCCGATCTTTCCCCCGTTGGCCGTTCGTGCGGGAAATCTTTGAGTTTGGAAGGATCTTTAGCTGTAGATTTCGAGATAACCGTTTTTGACCCCAACAAGAGACTAACTATTAAGAAACTAGTTTATGAAGAAGAAAGACTCTCTCAGCTTACATCACAAAATCGTCTACAATGAGCTTAAATACAAGGGAAAGATTTAGAAAGCCCTAAGCTAGGGATAAGAGATGAAGAGTGGAGATCAGCTGGTTTGAAATGGATGGTTGAGATCAGGTCAAGGTAGCTGGCGAGTCTTGGCTCTCTTTGATTCAAAATGCTTGGCTTGGATTGCTTCGTTTTGAATGGAGGGCAGAGATGGATATGTGTGGAGTAAAGGCTGTAAAGGTAAAGCTCCTTTCCGTTTCCAGCCTGTCTCTTGGCTACACTGATCCTAAGGTAAACAAAAATAAGATTAAGTAACCAAGTGTATTGAAGAAGAGAGACTCTCTCAGCTTACATAACAATGTCGACAATACAATGCTTAAATACCAAGGGAATAACATGAAAGCCCTAAGCTAAAGGATAAGGAATGAACAGTGGAGATGTTCTGATTTGAAATAGATGGCTCAGATCAAGTTAAGGTAAACGTTGCAAGCTGTAAAGGAGAGTGGGCGCTGGTTGAATGGATGGAGGGATGAGATTGCTCCATTTTGAATAAGCGGCCAAGATGGTCCCATGTGGGGAGATGGCTATAAAGGTAAAGATACTTTCCCTTTCCAGCCTGTCCCTTAGACCACATTGATCCTTATGGTATATTCCCTTTCCTCCACACTCCAACGGTCACAAGACTACAAGCAAGCTGCACCCTATTGTTGCACATGTCTTCTTCTCATGGCGTTCCCGGGTAAGTGGTCTTGTTGTACGGATGCTGTACGGCCTCCTGGTCCGTACATCACCCTAACTATGCACAACATCATTTCTTCATCCTTGATTGATCCAGAACACCTTCTTAGGACGCCCTATATTTGCACATCCAATCATCTTCTCTTAAACTCTTCCAAAGCTTTCTTAAGATCAGTCTAAGTCCCTCCTGGACTTAACTTCTGTAAGATAGACACTTCAGGACACTCCTGAAGCTTGGTTGAACTCTTCTAGATATCTTCAAGCGCTTGCCATATTTATGCACAAGCTCTATTCTTCTCTTCAGTTCAACACTCCCCCTCATGCTTGACTCTAGGGATCCTAAGTCAAGCTTGGAACCCTGAAGATTCAACCTCATTAAAAACCTTGCATAGAAAACCCTCTGGGACAAAACTTTGCTAGGGAAAAAGAGTATTGCTCCCCAAGGCCTAGGGATTGGCCAGTGAGCTCTTGTGCCTTAGAACCAGTGTGGTTGGACACAAGTCGCTCTGGATCATGGCTTAAACAGGTGCAGCAACACCAATGAGATGCTGCACACACCACACAACTCAGCATCACTTCTTATGGGACCGGTTTGAGACTCCCCCTCTCAATCAGCTTCATGTCTTCTTCTTAGAAAGTTGGGAGGCGACCAGAACCCCTTTCAACACCAGTGAGGATGATCATACTTCAAACTTAGCTTGCCCTCTTCATAAACCTTGGTTTTAGGTCTCCACCTCTCACAGACTTCATAGCCTCTTTTAGAGAAGATAGGAAACAACCAGGATCATCTTCAGTGAGGCACAAGCACTGTACCTGATACATTATCCCAAAGGTGCATCAGTACTTATCAAGAAACTATAGATTGAATATCCTGCATCACAATTGATGCACACAATATATATATCACAATTCAATCAAGACATTTTAAGTATCGTTTCAAGCCACAAGCAATGAATAAGATGAATGAATTGAATTGAAAAGTGCTTAAGAAGTTTAAGAGAACTTCCCTCTTTCGTTAGGTGAGGAGTGACCGTCTTTGCAGCCACTTAAATTACTCACTCCACCATGAACTTGCAACCTCTACGGACACATCAACTTGGTGGAGGACTATGTGGATCTCCGGTTGATGTCTCTTGGAGAAGTCCTTGCAAAGACTTGATATGGACCATGAAACTTGCTTTGTATCATCCCCCTCAAGCTTAGATTCTGAGACTTGATTTGGAACTAAGCTTGGAAGGTGTTAGCAAATTTCATGGCCTTTAGACCACCGGCCTCAATGAACTTTGGTGATGGTCTTGGTCTTGTGAGCTTCTCTCTTCCTTATACAGGAACTAGGGTGTTTGAATCACCATAGAGAGTCCTCACAAGACAAGCTCTCATTGCATAATGGCCCATGCTACACTTCCTGTAGTCTCTTGGTATTATGCAATGGCACTAGAGCTTAGTCTTTACATTCCTTGTTGTTGGCGAGTCACAGCATCACCTTTTGTGTACCTAACACCACCACAACTCAATGCAAGATTAGATCTTCCCATTGGGACCAAACCATGATCACTGATCTGGTTTGAATCACCAATGCCTCAAAAAATATGATCTTGATACAAGCAAATCACAAGAACAAAATCAATCCCTTTTCAATCTCTAAAATGACAATGTATGCTTTTAACAATACACTGACATTTTAGGCTAATTTTTAATGCAGCAATATATGAATGCAGCAACTTAGACAAAACTATATGAATGCAAGATCAATCCGAGAGCTACCTAAGACAAATACACAAGAGTTTACTCAAAACCAATGATGCAAGCAAACTTCTAATGGAGGCAAGACAACAATGATGGATTAAACTAAAGCACCAGCTCAAGAATACACTCGGATTGATTCAGGAGACAATAATGAGACAAGCTTATGAATGCTAAACAGCTTATCAGCCATGAGGCAAGCATCAAATACCACTTCTTAATTTTGCAACACATCCATGAGGATTCCAAGCTATGGCAATACACAAGACAATGCAATAATTTATAAATGAGATTCTGGGACCTAAGACACAACTCAAGCAATTTTTAAATAAAGACACAAGCTCATATTAAGGGTAAGGAGGTTTTCTTACAGACAAGAGATCTGAGCTGATCTCTTGAACCTCCATGGACACGGTTCACTTGAACGTGGCATGTTTGAGGCCCGGATTCAATATCCAACACCTCTCCTTGGTGTGTCCATCCCTCTTGCAATGATCGCACTTAAGACCTCTTCTATCCTCCTTCTTGTGCACACGCTTGTTGGGTTGAGAACTTCCTTCAGCCTGAGATGCAGAGGAGATAGTTTCCTTTTTCTCAAGCAAGCCGATTGAACCCTCCTCCTTTTGGAGTTGAGCACAAACTTCTTCATGTGTTGGGAGCTTCTTAGATTGCAAGATGTGTTTAATGGCTCCATTGTAAGCAGGATCAAGGGTTAAGAGCAAAGCAAACACCTTGTCTTGCTCTCTCCTTTCATTTTCCACATCAGGGTCTTTGGACTGAGGTCTAAGTGATTCCAGCTCAGACCAGAGACTTCCAACCTTTCCCATATGTGTAGTAAGCTCAGCTCCATCTTGGGTTAGGTCGTTGATAGCCCTCTGGATCTCAAAGACTCGGCAGATGTTAGACAGGTTCCCATAGATTTTGTTTAGAGAACTCCAAAGCGCTTTAGCTGTCTCACAGTGTGAGTAAGCTTCAAGTATGGGTGGCGCAATGGAGTTGTGAAGAATAGACAACACAGTGCAGTCATCTTGATACCATTTCTTCACTGGATCTGAACTGGAACTGTCTTCACCATCAGCTTGAGTGGCGGTTGCTTTGGAGAGCTTTGGATCATCTGTACAATGGCTCCGAAGCCCTATCCTTCCAAGTGCTGTCTTCACCATGCGAGTCCAGAGGGGATAGCTAGATTCACCTTGAAGATTAACCGGAATGACAATGGCTCTTGTATACTCCATCTTGAAGTTGGTTGAGCAAAACTGTCACAGATCTCTTTAAAGGTGGAATCTTGGAGACAAGGAGGACTGGATCTTCAAAGGCGTGGCTTTAGAGCTTGTGTATGCAGCGGAATGTTTCCAGGAGCTTACCAACCAGGCTCTGATACCATAAAAGATTATCAGAGCTCAAGCACTTGAGTGATGATCACACAGAAATCAAGAGAGTTTATGAGAGTTTGTAAGTGAAAGAATAAGAATGGTGTGAGAGAATGATGGTGAGATTAAGAGATTGATGAGAGTATCAGAGAGATTAAGAGACTTTGAAACCAGATTAGAGTTTGAGTAGCCAAGAATAAGATTAAGTAACCAAGTGTATTGAAGAAGAGAGACTCTCTCAGCTTACATAACAATGTCGACAATACAATGCTTAAATACTAAGGGAATAACATGAAAGCCCTAAGCTAAAGGATAAGGAATGAAGAGTGGAGATGTTCTGATTTGAAATAGATGGCTCAGATCAAGTCAAGGTATCCGTTGCAAGCTGTAAAGGAGAGTGGGCGCTGGTTGAATGGATGGAGGGATGAGATTGCTCTATTTTGAATAAGCGGCCAAGATGGTTCCATGTGGGGAGATGGCTGTAAAGGTAAAGCTACTTTCCCTTTCCAGCCTGTCTCTTAGACCACATTGATCCTTATGGTATATTCCCTTGCCTCCACAATCCAACGGTCACAAGACTACAAGCAAGCTGCGCCGTATTGTTGCACAGGTCTTCTTCTCATGGAGTTCCCGGGTAAGTGGTCTTGTTGTACGGATGCTGTACGGCCTCCTGGTCCGTACATCACCCTAACTATGCACAACATCATTTCTTCATCCTTGATTGATCCACAACACCTTCTTGGGATGCCCTATATTTGCACATCCAATCATCTTCTCTTAAACTCTTCCAAAGCTTTCTTAAGATCAGTCTAAGTCCCTCCTGGACTTACCTTCTCTATGATAGACACTTCAGGACACTCCTGAAGCTTGGTTGAACTCTTCTAGATATCTTCAAGAGCTTGCCCTATTTATGCACAAGCTCTATTATTCTCTTCAGTTCAACACTCCCCCTCATGCTTGACTCTAGGGATCCTAAGTCAAGCTTGGAACCCTGAAGAGTCTACCTCATTAAAAACCTTGCAAAGAAAACCCTGTGGGACAAAACTTTACAATGGAAAAAGAGTATAGCTCCCCAAGGCCTAGGGATTGGCCAGTGAGCTCTTGTGCCTTAGAACCAGTGTGGTTGGACACAAGTAGCTCTGGATCATGGCCTAAACAGGTGCAGCAACACCAATGAGATGCTGCACACACCACACAACTCAGCTTCACTTCTTATGGAACCGGTTTGAGACTCCCCCTCTCAATCAGCTTCATGGCTTCTTCTTAGAAAGTTGGGAGGCGACCAGAACCCCTTTAAACACCAGTGAGGATGACCATACTTCAAACTTAGCTTGCCCTCTTCATAAACCTTGGTTTTGGGTCTCCCCCTCTCACGGACTTCATAGCCTCTTTTAGAGAAGATAGGAAACGACCAGGATCATCTTCAGTGAGGCACAAGCACTGTACCTGATACATTATCCCAAAGGTGCATCAGTACTTATAAGGAAACTATAGATTGGATATCCTGCATCACAATTGATGCACACAATATATATATCACAATTCAATCATGACATTTTAAGTATCCTTACAAGCCACAAGCAATGAATAAGATGAATGAATTGAATTGAAAAGTGCTTAAGAAGTTTAAGAGAACTTCCCTCTTTCGTTAGTTGAGGAGTGACCGTCTTTGCAGCCACTTGAATTCCTCACTCCACCATGAACTTGCAACCTCTGCGGACACATCAACTTGGTGGAGGATTATGTGGATCTCCGGTTGATGTCTCTTAGATGTAGTGCTTGCAGTCCTTCTTACTTAGCCATTGCAACCTCTTCTTGGTATCATCAACTTGGTGGAGGACTATGTGGATCTCCGGTTGATGTCTCTTGGAGAAGTCCTTGCAAAGACTTGATATGGACCATGAAACTTTACCTTATCATCCCCCTCAAGCTTAGATTCCGAGAATTGATTTGGAACTAAGCTTGGAAGGTGTTAGCAAATTTCATGGCCTTTGGACCACCGGCCTCAATGGACTTTGTTGATGGTCTTGGTCTTGTGAGCTGCTCTCTTCCTTATACAGGAACTAGGGTGTTTGAATCACCATAGAGAGTCCTCACAAGACAAGCTCTCATTGCATAATGGCCCATGCTACACTTCCTGTAGTCTCTTGGTATTATGCAATGGCACTAGAGCTTAGTCTTTACATTCCTTGTTGTTGGCGAGTCACAGCATCACCTCTTGTGTACCTAACACCACCACAACTCAATGCAAGATTAGATCTTCCCATTGGGACCAAACCATGATCACTGATCTGGTTTGAATCACCAATGCCTCAACAAGATATGATCTTGATACAAGCAAATCACAAGAACAAGATCAATCCCTTTTCAATCTCTAAAATGACAATGTATGCTTTTAGCAATACACTGACATTTTAGGCTAATTTTTAATGCAGAAATATATGAATGCAACAACTTAGACAAAACTATATGAATGCAAGATCAATCCGAGAGCTACCTAAGACAAATACACAAGAGTTTACTCAAAACCAATGATGCAAGCAAACTTCTAATGGATGCAAGACAACAATGATGGATTAAACCAAAGCACCAGCTCAAGAATACACTCGGACTGATTCAGGAGACAATAATGAGACAAGCTTATGAATGCTAAACAGCTTATCAGCCATGATGCAAGCATCAAAGACAACTTCTCAATTTTGCAACACATCCATGAGGATTCCAAGCTATGGCAATACACAAGACAATGCAATAATTTAAATATGAGATTCTGGGAACTAAGACAAAACTCAAGCAATTTTTAAATAAAGACACAAGCTCATATTAAGGGTAAGGAGGTTTTCTTACAGACAAGAGATCTGAGCTGATCTCTTGAACCTCCATGGACACGGTTCACTTGAACTTGGCAGCTTTGAGGCTCGGATTCAATATCCAACACCTCTCCTTGGTGTGTCCATCCCTCTTGCAATGATCGCACTTGAGACCTCTTCTATCCTCCTTCTTGTGCACACGCATGTTGGGCTGAGAACTTCCTTCAGCTCGAGATGCAGAGGAGATAGTTTCCTTTTTCTCAAAGAAGCCGATTGAACCCTCCTCCTTTTGGATTTGAGCACACACTTATTCAAGTGTTGGTAGCTTCTCAGATTGCAAGATGTGTTTAATGGCTCCATTGTAAGAAGGATCAAGGGTTAAGAGCAAAGCAAACACCTTGTCTTGCTCTCTCCTTTTGTTTTCCACATCAGGGTCTTTGGACTGAGGTCTAAGTGATTCCAGCTCAGACCAGAGACTTCCAACCTTTCCCATATGTGTAGTAAGCTCAGCGCCATCTTGGGTTTGGTCGTTGATATCCCTCGGGATCTCAAAGACTCGGCTGATGTTAGACAGGTTCCCATAGATTTTGTTTAGAGAACTCCAAAGCGCTTTAGCTGTCTCACAGTGTGAGTAAGCTTCAAGTATGGGTGGCGCAATGGAGTTGTGAAGAATAGACAACACAGTGAAGTCATCTTGATACCATTTCTTCTCTGGATCTGAACTGGAACTGTCTTCACCATCAGCTTGAGTGGCGGTTGCTTTGGAGAGCTTTGGATCATCTGTACAATGGCTCCGAAGCCCTATCCTTCCAAGTGCTGTCTTCACCATGCGAGTCCAGAGGAGATAGTTAGATCCACCTTGAAGATTAACCGGAATGACGATGGCTCTTGTATACTCCATCTTGAAGTTGGTTGAGCAATACTATCACAGATCACTTTAAAGGTGGAATCTTGGAGACAAGAAGGACTGGATCTTCAAAGGCGTGGCTTGAGAGCTTGTGTATGCAGCGGAATGTTTCCAGGAGCTTACCAACCAGGCTCTGATACCATAAAATATTATCAGAGCTCAAGCACTTGAGTGATGATCACACAGAAATCAAGAGAGTTTATGAGAGTTTGTAAATGAAAGAATAAGAATGGTGTGAGAGAATGATGGTGAGATTAAGAGATTGATGAGAGTATCAGAGAGATTAAGAGACTTTGTAACCAGATTAGAGTTTGAGTAGCCAAGAATAAGATTAAGTAACCAAGTGTATTGAAGAAGAGAGACTCTCTCAGCTTACATAACAATGTCGACAATACAATGCTTAAATACTAAGGGGATAACATGAAAGCCCTAAGCTAAAGGATAAGGAATGAAGAGTGGAGATGTTCTGATTTGAAATACATGGCTCAGATCAAGTCAAGGTATCCGTTGCAAGCTGTAAAGGAGAGTGGGCGCTGGTTGAATGGATGGAGGGATGAGATTGCTCCATTTTGAATAAGCGGCCAAGATGGTTCCATGTGGGGAGATGGCTGTAAAGGTAAAGCTACTTTCTCTTTCCAGCCTGTCCCTTAGACCACATTGATCCTTATGGTATATTCCCTTGCCTCCACACTCCAACGGTCACAAGACTACAAGCAAGCTGCGCCCTATTGTTGCACAGGTCTTCTTCTCATGGCGTTCCCGGGTAAGTGGTCTTGTTGTACGGATGCTGTACGGCCTCCTGGTCCGTACATCACCCTAACTATGCACAACATCATTTTTTCATCCTTGATTGATCCACAACACCTTTTTGGGACGCCCTATATTTGCACATCCAATCATCTTCTCTTAAACTCTTCCAAAGCTTTCTTAAGATCAGTCTAAGTCCCGCCTGGACTTAACTTCTCTATGATAGACACTTCGGGACACTCTTGAAGCTTGGTTGAACTCTTCTAGATATCTTCAAGAGCTTGCCCTATTTTTACACAAGCTCTATTCTTCTCTTCAGTTCAACATCCTTTGCCTCCATAAGCTCCAACGGTCACAAGTCTTCAAGTAAGCCACGCCCTATTGTTGCACAAGACTTCTTTAAAGTTTCCCGGGCGAATGGTTGAGACCTGTGTGTTGTACGGTCAGTGTACGGCCTCCTAGTCCGTACACACGCCCTATTTAAGCACAACACACCTCCTTCTCATCATTGATCCAGACACCTTCTTTGAGTCACCCATGTCCGTACATGTCCGTACATACGCCCTATCTTTGCACCTTGGACCATCTTCTCTTCAACTGCTCTAAACTCTTCTCAAGATCAGTCTAACTCCCTCCTGGACTTAACTTCTCTATGATAAACACTTCAAGGTACTCTTGAAGCTTGGTTTAACTCTCCTAGACATCTTCAAGAGCTTGCCCTATTTATGTACAAGCTCTATTCTTCTCTTCAGTTCAACTATTTTAACTTCAAGTCTGCCTCAGAAGATCAAGCTGGACGAGTTCCCCACCAGCCTTACCATCCAAGTCACTATAGGTTAATTGGAAGCCATGATTGTACGGACTGCCTTGTGTAGCAAGGTTTTCCAGACCAGAATCTTTTCAGGTATCTCTTCTTCTCTTTGTCTTCTTTATTTCTCAGATCAATGGATCACACACAGCCATGATTCTTCCTTCTCTACTCTAACAATAACTTGGTTCACAAGTCTGTATGAACCAGTCTCATCTTGAAGCATCCGGATCACTTCCTTTACAATATCAAACTTGGATCACGAACCTGTCTCTTCTTCTGGACATTCCCTTATTTATTTCAACATCTAGTATCCTATTAGTCTCTTAATCTATTTCTTAATCTTTCTACAATCTTTCTCTAATCTCTTCTATTATTCAAGATCTATAGAAATCTTACCTTGAGACCATAACTCTCCTTGAATCTGGGATGTAGCATTTGTACCCTTTCTGCGTGTGAGTGTAGCCTATGAATATGCCTTTGACACTCTTGGCCTCCAGCTTGTTTCTCTGCTTTCCTGGTGTCAAGACATAGCACACACAACCAAACACACGCAAATGATCTAATGGAGGTTTGATCTTGTTTAATACCTGAAAGGGAGAGACATCTTTGAGGACTTTTGTGGGAATCCTGTTGATCAGATAGCAAGCTGTGATCACAGCATCTCCCCAAAACCTCTTTCGAACATTTGTGTGAAACATCATGCTCCTTGCAACCTCCATAAGATGTTTATTCTTTCTTTCAGCAACTCCATTTTGTTTTGGTGTGTATGGGCAGCTTGTTTGATGGATAATGCCATGTTTTGCTAGGTGTTGTTTGAATGCAATGCTAGTATACTCCCCACTATTATCAGACCTAAAACTTTTGATCTTGGAATTGAAATGGTTAGTTACATAGTTTTGGAAGTTAATAAATGCTTCTAAAACTCTATCTTTGCTTTTAATCAATCTGAGCCAAGTATACTTTGATTTCTCATCTATGAATGTCACAAAATATTAATGGTTTTCTCTAGATGCACAAGGGGCAGTCCACACATCAGAATGCACTAGATCAAAATAATTCTCATAAATAGTCATAGATTGAGGAAAAACAGATTTGCAATGTTTTCCAAGAATACAAGCCTCACAAGATTCATTTTGAAAAGAAAGATTAGGCAACATTAGACTTAAGGCATGAGAATGGGGATGGCCTAATCTAGCATGCCATAACACATTACTAGCTAACACAGAATTAAAAGCAGAGGATAAATCTGAAAGATTGGTGTCTTCAAGCAAATAAAACTCTCCCTTGCTCACACCTTTTCCCAACATCTTACTGGTCCTAATATCCTGAAAGCAAACATCATTAGGAATGAAAATAACATTGCAATTCAGATCATTAGTTGCTCTCTTAACAGATAATAAATTTGATGTGAAGGTAGACATATAAAAAGCTTGAGACTCTTTATTAAATTAGTTCAGATTTCCTACTCCCTAAATTGGAATTCTATCACCATTTGCACCCACAACACTGCCTAGAGCTGGTTTAATATCACTAATCAGTTTAGCATCCTTAATCATATGATGAGAAGCTCCTAATCAATTATTAAAGGTCTAGCAGTGTGAGAAGCATTGTGCATAGAATTTAAAGCATTAATACTTTGGTTACCAGAGTTTGTATTGAGGGCTTTGATCAAGGCCTCAATGTCTGATTTCCTGATGAATGCATCCTCATGGAGTGGCTGGGGAATGGCGTGAGAAGTGGAGCCACCAGTGTGGGTTGTAGAGACCAAAGCCTTACCATCATCTCCCATGCGCATATAGCTTGGTGCTGGATACAAACTCTGGTCTCTCTCTCTATTTCATCATGATAATAAAATACTTAAATCATGGTTACTTAATCTCTTTTCAAATCTTTCTTAAATCTCTCTAAATCTCTTTTACTCTCTCTAATCTACCATTACTCTCTTAATACCATCTCTATTCTAAAATCTCATATGGTATCAGAGCCAGGTTGGCTTTGGTATTAAGAGATCTAGTTCCTTCTTTCACTCACTCTTGTGTTGAGATTCTTGCTCTTGTGTGTTCTTGTGGTGTATCCGAGAACTTTCTGTGATAAAGCTGAGATCTTTGGTTCTGGTTCTTTAAGTTCGTGGGTACTTGAGGTCTGGTGCTGTTGGTTCTTCAGCTGTGTTGCAAGATTGAAGCTTTGAAGGTCATCTCCGGTTCATAGAAGAGAAGATGGTTACTGTCCTGGTTGCTTTGAAAGGAGGTTCAAACTACTTGCTGTGGTCTAGGCTTGTGAAGACTGTTATTGGAAGGTTAGGGCTTTGGGGTCACATCACTGATGATAGTCCAACGCCGGTGACCAATGAAGACAAAGAAGAAGAAGGTGAAGGGAAAGCTCTTGCCGTGGTTGATACAAAGAAGTGGGTGCAAGAAGACTTGATGGTGCTCTCAGTACTGCAAGCATCTCTTGAGGTCCCTCTTCTTGAGGCTTACAGCTACTGCGAGGCTCCCAAACAACTGTGGGAGACACTCTTGAAGAGGTTTGGAAATGTCTCCAATATAAGTCGTGTGTTTGAGTTGAAGAGATCCATTAGTCTACACCTCAGGCCAAGCAAGTTCAAGAAAGACAGAGAAGCAAGAGCCAACATTTCTACTGGAGCTAATGGTACTGGCTCAGCAGGAGCAAGTTCAAGTGCTAAGGGAAGTGAAAATAAAGGGCGTGCTATGACTTCTCATCAGTTGAGTGGAAATAGCTTGGACCAAGAGGGGATTACTAAGGCTGAATTTGAGGCATTCATCCGAGCTCTCAAGGAGTCTGGAACAAACTCGGAAACACTCTTGGCTACTCATACTCTGCTCATACTATGCCTAGTATCACTGATAGGTTGCTAGACTTGTTTGAAAGATCATATACTGCTAAATCTCACACTAGTGTTTCTGATAAATTACTAGATGTGTTAGGAAACTTGAGAAGCACTCCTAAGACTCACATTGCTAGAAACATGCATAAACCATTGATTATTGATTCTGGTGCATCTCATCATATGATTAGTGATTATCACCTGATTAAAGATATAGAACCTGCTCATGGTCATGTCATTATTGCTAATGGAGATAGAATTCCTATTAGAGGCATTGGTAGCTTAAAACTGTTTGATAAGAATTTTAAACCCTTTTACATGCCTGAGTTCACTTCTAATCTGTTATCTGTCAAGAAATGCACCACTGATCTTCAATGCAATGTTATTTTTAGTCCTAATGATATGAAGTTTCAGGATATTAAAAGCAGTAAGTTGATTGGACAAGGAGCAACCAAGGGAGATCTTTATATGCTTGAAGACTTAGCTCCTATTTCTAGTTCCTGTTTCTCTTTTAGTTCAGTTTTGCCTATGAATAAAAATGCTTTGTGGCATGCTAGACCAGCCCATCCATATGTTAGGGCTTTAAGCATTATGTTACCAGGTGTCATGTTTAAAAATGATGATTGTGAGGCTTGTATTTTGGGAAAACATTGTAAGACTGTTTTTCAAAGATCATCTACTATCTATGAAAACTGTTTTGATTTGATTCACTCAGATGTTTGGACTGCTTCTTGCTTATCTAGGGATGATTATAAATATTATGTCACATTCGTTGATGAAAAATCCAAATACACCTGGTTAACACTCATTAAAACTAAAATAGAGTCCTTGATGCATTTAAAAATTTTCAAAGCTATGTTACTAACCAATGTCATGCCAAGATTAAGATTTTCAGGTCTGATAATGGTGGGGAGTATACTGGCCATGCATTCAAGGATCATCTAGCTCAACATTGGATTCTGCATCAGACTAGCTGCCCTTATACTCCTCAGCAGAATGGAGTGGCTGAAAGAAAGAATAGGCATCTCATGGAGGTTGCTCGGTCCATGATGTTTCACAGGAGTGTTCCTAAGAGGTACTGGAGTGATGCTGTAATGACTGCCTGCTACTTGATCAACAGGATACCGACCAGAGTTCTAGGGGATCAGTCTCCTTTTGAGGTTCTCAACTAAACCAGGTCTAGATCACTTGAGGACTTTTGGGTGTGTGTGCTATGTGATGGGTACCACGCGAGCTGAGAAACAAGCTAGAGGAGGGGAGCACCAAAACCATGCTGGTTGGATATTCTACATCCCAAAAGGGATATAAATGCTTTGATCCAGTTGCTATAAGGGTTCAGGTGTCAAGGGAAGAGCTTGAAGGTCTCTCTCAACCATCAGATGCTGCTGCTGGTTTGAGAAACATACTAGAGGGACTCGGTATTGGAGTGTACCAGGATCAGAGTAGGCGTGAAGAGCCTTCTCCAGTTGCTGCTGAAGAACCATCCCACTTTGAACATGAGGGGGGAAATGAATCAGAAGCTGGAAGTCTACCAGACAAAGATCAAGGCTCGGGTGAAGCTGGTAGTCTAGGAGATCACAGTTCTGATGTTCCTGTCCAAAGTGGGGAAGATAGTGCAAGAGAAGACCAGATTGAAAGACAAGAAGCTGGTGAAGAAGACCAAACACAAGAAGAAGAAGCTGTTGAGGAAGAAGTGGTTATTCTTGATGAGGCAGAAGTGGTTATACCTTTGAGAAGAAGCACACGGCAAAGGAAGGATCCTTCCAACTGGGTAAACACGAGAGTGTACTACAATGCTCAGGCTGTGGAGCATCCTTCCCAAGCAGTGTGTTCCTTTTCTGAGTATCCTAAATAGCATTGTGCTTTCATGACAAGCTTAGACAAAAGCTTTGTTCCAAGGTCATATGAAGAAGCAATGATGCATGAAGATTGGAAAGAATCTGTTGGAGATGAAGCTAATGATATGATAAAGAATGACACTTGGTATGAGAGTGCATTGCCTAAAGGGAAGAAGGCAGTAACTAGTAGGTGGATCTTTACCATCAAATACAAGCCTGATGGAACTGTGGATAGGAAAGAAACAAGACTGGTGGCTAGAGGATACACTCAGACCTATGGAGAAGACTACATTGACACATTTGCTCCGGTTGCCAAGCTGCACACAATCAGAATAGTTCTATCTGTTGCTGTGAATCTTGAGTGGGGACTTTGGCAGATGGATGTGAAGAATGCTTTTCTTCAAGGAGAACTTGAAGATGAAGTATATATGCATCCGCCTCTAGGTCTAGAGAGTCTAGTGAAGCCAGGGAATGTCTTGAGATTAAAGAAGGCTATTTATGGTCTGAAGCAGTCTCCTAGAGCTTGGTATAACAAGTTGAGCACAACATTGAATGGGAGATGCTTTAGGACGTCTGAGTTGGATCACACTCTCTTCACTCTCACCACTTCCTCAGCAGTTATATGTCTTCTTGTATATGTGGATAACATCATCATAACAAGCAGTGACAAAGAAGGGATTCAAGCCACCAAAGAGTTTCTAAAATCAGTATTTGAAATAAAAGACTTGGGAGAGATGAAGTACTTTCTTAGGATTGAGCTGTGTAAATCAAAAGAAGGGTTGTTTATCTCTCAAAGGAAGTATGTATTGGATATATTGAAAGAGGCTGGTGCTTATGGAGGAAAGATAATGAGATCCTAGGATGATGCTCTGGAAGAGATGGGATAGATCCTTGCCTAAACGAGTCAGAGACTCAAGTTTATCAAGGCGTGTGGGTTGAATGGTGACACAAGAGTCTGCGGAAGGCTCCTTGATACTCTTAGATGACTAGTTCGGATATGACACACCGAAAGAGACACCCTTGGGCTGCTGGATATTACACACAAACAAGAGCACTCAAGAAAATGTGTATAGAGAACTTGGTTTAGATAAAAAGATTGCTTATATTAGAAAAGAGGCTGCGACAAGTTTAAATAGAGAGAAGACTTGAACATGCTCAAGTTTCTCGAAATCATTAAAGGGAACACACTCCCTTGGTAATCAAAACAAAGACCAAAGACTTAGACTAAATTCAAATAGTTTGCGGACTTTAAAACATGAAATAAAAACCATAGTCTAAAGATAACATAAGATAGATAGATAGTTAGTCCAATGCATCCAAAATGCTCTAAGATACATCATCTACGTGATATGAAAGTGAACTTGTGGCCTCATTAAAAACCTTAGTTGGAAAACCCAGTGGGACAAAACCAACCAAGGGAAAAAGAGTACACACAAGCCACTTGCCTAGATGCTGATCAGGTTGATGATGGGATGGCTTGGATGGTGATGAGTGTGTCTTGATTGATCAATCTCGGATTAAGGCATTCTTCTTGTTCCAAATCACTCTTGAGCAATCCTCCAACAGCTTCCTTGAGTTTCTTGGTTCTGGAACGAGTCATAGGCCCAATGGAAATGGCTATGGCATCCTCACCAGCTGAATGGTCCATGTCCTCCTTGTTCTCCTTGTCTGTCCTATCCATGATCATATCATCCCCTCCCTCTTGAAAAGGATTTGTCCTCAAATCTGGTTCATCCACAACAAAAGGAACCAAGTCAGTAACATTGAATGTTTGACATACTGCTTGGTTTTCTCTTCAATGTTAAGCCTGGCTTGCTTATGAAGTTTCTGTACCAACTCTGCCTTCTTCTTGCCATCAAGACTAACTCTTTCACACTAAGGTAAAGGCATTAGATCCAAAGGAGAGGTGGGATTGAACCCATAAACAATTTCAAATGGAGAATACTTAGAAGCAGAATGTATAGCATGATTATATGCAAATTCACAATGAGGCAAATAGTCTTCCCATGATTTCAAGTTCTTCTTAATGAATGCACGCAAGAGAGTCACTAAGGTTCTATTAACTACTTCAGTCTGTCCATCAGTTTGCGGATGACAAGTAGTAGAGAACAATAACTTAGTGCCTAGCTTAGACCTAAGTGTTTTCCAAATGTAACTTAAGAACTTGGTATCTCTATCAGAAACTATAGTTCTAGGCATGCCATGCAAACGTACAATCTCTTTAAAGAACAGATTAGCAACATGTAATGCATCATCAGTCTTGTTACATGCTATGAAATGTGCCATCTTAGAGAACCTATCCACCACAACAAAGATCGAGTCCTTTCCAGTTCTAGTCCTAGGCAATCCAACAATGAAGTCCATAGAAATATCATTCCAAGGATGGTAAGGAATAGGTAGAGGAGTATACAAACCGTGACTCTGAACTTTGGACTTAGCTTGCTTGCAAGTTGCACATCTATCACGGATTCTCTCCACATTTCTTTTCATGTGTGGCCAAAAGAAATGATCCTGCAAAACTTTAAGAGTCTTGGCAATACCAAAATGTCCCATAAGGCTTCCTCCATGGGATTCCCTAACAAACAAGTCTCTCAAAGAGCAATTAGGCACACACAAACAGTTATCATAGAAAAGAAATCCATCTTGTCTAAAGTAATGACCAGAAGCATAATTTTCACACGACTTGTATGCATCTTTAAAATCAGAATCAGTCTCATAGATACCTTTAAGTTGCTCAAATCCTAATAGCTTAGCATCAAGAGTGTTTAAGAGAACATACCTCCGAGATAGTGCATAAGCCACTATGTTTTCCTTACCTTGTTTGTACTTGATTACATAAGGAAAGGTTTCTATGAATTCCACCCATCTGGCGTGTCTCTTGCTCAGCTGGTTTTGCCCCTTAAGGTACTTGAGAGATTCATGGTCTGTGTGTATAACAAACTCCTTAGGCCATAGATAATGTTGCCATGTTTGCAAAGCCCTCACCAAAGCATACAACTCCTTATCATAGGTTGCATAGTTGAGAGTAGCTCCTCCAAGATGCTCACTGAAGTATGCTATGGGCCTCTTCTCCTGCATCAATACGGCACCAATACCAATTCCTGAGGCATCACATTCAATCTCAAACGTTTATTAAAATCAGGAAGGGTAAGGAGAGGAGAGTGAGTAAGCTTCTCTTTAAGGCATTGGAAAGCAGCTTCCTGAGCTTCACAGCATTTGAATCCGACATCCTTCTTGATCACTTCAGTCAATGGAGCTGCAATGGTGCTAAAATCCTTGACAAAGCGCCTATAGAAGCCGGCTAGTCCATGGAAACTCCTTACTTCACTCACTGTAGATGGGCTAGGCCACTCTTGGATTGCCTTGATCTTCTCTTGGTCTACCTTCACGCCATCTACACTCACAACAAAACCTAAAAAGACCAAGTTATCTGTTCCAAAAGTACACTTTTTAAGTTTGGCATATAGTGTTTCCTTTCTCAAAACATCAAGAATAGCCCTAAGATGTTCTATATGATCCTTAAAGCACTTGCTGTATACTAAAATGTCATCAAAATACACAACAACAAAGATGCCAATGAAAGATCTAAGAACATGATTCATCAATCTCATGAATGTACTAGGTGCATTGGTTAAGCCAAAAGGCATGACTAACCACTCGTAAAGACCATTCTAGTTTTGAATGCAGTTTTCCATTCATCTCCTTCTTTCATCCTAATTTGATGATAACCAATTTTTAAATCTATCTTAGACAAGATGCAAGAACCATGCAATTCATCAAGCATATCATCAAGTCTAGGAATAGGGTGGCGATACTTCACTGTTATATTGTTGATTGCTCTACAATCAACACACATACACCGAAGAGTTCAACTTGAAACCAAAGAGAGATCATGAACTTACCTATCCAGAGTTGCTCTGATACCACTTAATGAGATCCTTGGATGATGCTCTGGAAGAGATGGGATAGATCCTTGCCTAAACGAGTCAGAGACTCCAGTTTATCAAGGCGTGTGGGTTGAATGGTGACACAAGAAGCTGCGGAAGGCTCCTTGATACTCCTAGATGACTAGTTCGGATATGACACACCGAAAGAGACACCCTTGGGCTGCTGGATATTACACACCAACAAGATCACTCAAGAACAAGTCTATAGAGAACTAGGTTTAGATAAAAAGATTGCTTAGATTAGAAAAGAGGCTGCGACAAGTTTAAATAGAGAGAAAACTTGAACATGCTCAAGTTTCTCGAAATCATTAAAGGGAACACGCTCCCTTGGTAATCAATACAAAGACCAAAGACTTAGACTAAATTCAAATAGTTTGCGGACCTTAAAACATGAAATAAAAACCATAGTCTAAAGATAACATAAGATAGATAGATAGTTAGTCCAATGCATCCAGAATGCTCTAAGATACATCATCTAGGTGATATGAAAGTGAACTTGTGGCCTCATTAAAAACCTTAGTTGGAAAACCCAGTGGGACAAAACCAACCAAGGGAAAAAGAGTACACACAAGCCACTTGCCTAGATGATGATCAGGTTGATGATGGGATGGCTTGGATGGTGATGAGTGTGTCTTGATTGATCAATCTCGGATTAAGGCATTCTTCTTGTTCCAAAGCACTCTTGAGCAATCCTCCAACAGCTTCCTTGAGTTTCTTGGTTCTGAAACGAGTCATAGGCCCAATGGAAATGGCGAAGGCATCCTCACCAGCTGACTGGTCCATGTCCTCCTTGTTCTCCTTGTCTGTCCTATCCATGATCATATCAAAAGACAGCTAAGACGCCCATGGAGGATGGGTATAAGATCCCACGTGAAGGGGAGAAAGAAGATGGCAACCTATTCCATGATCCCAAGCTGTATAGGAAGCTTGTGGGGAAGCTAATATACTGACCATTACAAGGCCAGATATATGCTTTGCTGTGAATCAAGTGAGCCAGCATATGCAAGTTCCAAAAGAGCATCACTGGCGCATGGTTGAGAGAGTTCTCATGTATCTGAATGGAACTCAAAGTCTTGGGATATGGATGGGCTGCAATAGAAGCACTGAAGTTGTGGGTTATTGTGATGCTGATTGGGCTGGTGATAGAGCTGATAGAAGGCCTACAGCCGGCTACTGCACTTTCATTGGAGGAAACATGGTAACCTGGAAGAGTAAGAAGCAAAAGGTGGTATCATGCTCTAGTGATGAGGCTGAGTATAAAGCTATGCTGAATCTTACCAACGAGTTGGTCTGGATCAAGGGGATTCTGAAGCATTTGGAGATAGATCAGTCAACACCAATGACAATGCATTGTGATAATCAAGCTGCTATTCACATTGCTACAAACTCAATATTTCATGAGAGGACCAAGCACATTGAAGTTGATTGCCACAAGGTGAGGCAGATGATAGTCTTGGGAGTAATCTTGCCATGTTACACAAAGAATGAAGATCAGGTGGCAGATGTATTTACCAAGGCAGCTAGGCAGCTAGGCATAAGACAATGGAGTCCATACACATTAGGTTGGGACTCATTGATCCCTCGCCTAAGAGCTAGTTCATACACTCTCCTGATCATGAGATCTTTACTCTTTTTCCCTCATCAAAGTTTTGTCCCATTGGTTTTTCTTTGATGGGGTTTTTAATGAGGGAGATCTCATGGTCCTTCCAAGCTTGACTTGTTCCACAGGGTCAAGCTTGAGGGGGAGTGTTAAACTTAGCATAGAAGAGTGTATGAATAATGAGATGAGTATGAGATTTTTAAAGAGAATCTCAACTCTATACTTTATGGATGTGTTTGTGTGTGAAGAACAGCTCCAGTGGAGCAAGATGAGAGTTTGTGAATGGTGATTTGAGAAAGAGATTGATGAGAGACTTTTTTTTAAGAGATTAAGAGACTATGGAAGAGATTTAGATGGATGAGAGACTAAGAGATTAAGATTAGAGATTAGAGAGAGATTCAGATTCAAGAACACACTTTTATTTCCATGAAGGAGAAGGGAAAACCCCCCTTACTCTCTTAAGAGATTACACACGCTAACTAAGAGCTTATATATGCTCTTTACATTTTGCAAACTCATAAACCTAAATCTAAAATGCATAAGAGAAATGGATGGTGTGGATGAGATGGTCTTGATTGTAATATCTGAAGTCTGGAAGGATAAGGCTGGGACCCTTGCTTTAATACAAAATAGGGAAGGGGAAGGCTGGCTTGTGATTGGCTCTCCTTAGGCTCCTCTTAACCTTCCCACAGATCAGTCTAGGTTCATGGTCGTGGCTTCCCTTGTCTTTACAGCCAAGGACAGCCTGTCCCATGACCAAACTACCCAATCACACTCCAATGGCATCTCCTTTAATTCCCATTTGATGCCATAAGATCAGAACCATATCCTTTCGTCCAGACCCACTTTAAGCTGCCTTATTCTTGCACAAGACACTCCATAAGCTTTCTTGGGATGTCAGGCTGCGCCCTATTTTTGCACAACTCTTAAAACTCCCAAATGGTCGACTTTGAACATATTGGGTCGAGCCTGGTCCATACTGTCCGTACAGGCCTCGCCCTATCTTTGCACACTCGCCCATTTGCTCCCACACATGTTTCTAAGTCCCTCCTGGACTTGGCCCTATCTTTGCACAACCATCAGGACACTTCTGGAGCTTATCTCACCCTCCTCAAGCCTAGTAGACTCCTGACCCTATTCTTGCACTAGACCCAACTCCATCCAACCATCTTCATTCTCTTCTTTAAGATCAGTCTAAGCCCTTCCTGGACTTAACTTCTCCCATGATAGATGCTTCAAGACATTCCTGAAGCTTTGCTGAACTTCTTCTAGAGATCATTTGAAGCTTGCTCTATTTGTGCACAAGCTTCTTTCTGCTATTCAGCTCAACACTCCCCCTCAAGCTTAACTCTAAGAGATCCAGAGTTAAGCTTGGAACCCTGAAGAGCTCCCTCATTAAAAACCTCAACAAGGAAAACTCTTTGGGACAAAACCTTGATGAGGAAAGAAGAGTAGAGCCTTCAAGGCCTAGGGATTGGCCATTGAGTCTTTGTGCCTTACCAGCAATGTAAGAGACACAAAGACTCTGGATCATGTCCCTCATGTGATGCAAGGTCGATCCCCTCTTCCCTTGCTCATCACCAACATATCTTATACTCTTCTTCAGACAGATCTTGGTCTCTCCCCCTTTCTCACAACCTTCCTGTTGTGATCAAGTGCTCGGACTCTCTGATCTTCCTTGATAGATACAAGCTGAGCCTTGGCAGCTTCTTCTTCATGAGTCACCACCATGCTACTGAAGCCTTCATGACAGGATGCTTCAGTCTGTAGTACCAACCACCTCAACTCTAGAGGCCGCATTGGAGATTGCTTACACATCCTCTCATTGTGCTTCATAACTGATATGCTCATCTTCTTGAATAACCCCAAGTACTCTCAGATCATGTAAGCTTCAACACTCCCCCTCAAGCTTGACCATGTGGAACAAGTCAAGCTTGGAAGGATAGCTTTCATGATCTGCTCAATCACTCCATTGCAACACCTTCTGAACTCGCCCTCTTTTTGGAATGCTTGTGGAAGCTTCAGCTCTTCAGCCACCTCACACTAGAAGCCACACTGATAGAGTCTTCATCTTCTCACAGCCAAGAGTGCTCTGAACAGTCTCTTGCCTAGACACACCACTGCCTAGAACCGGATGGCTCCTTCTTCAGTTGCTTGCAATGGACACCTTCTGAACTCTCTCTTGCCTAGACACACCATTGCCTAGACCCGGATGGCTCCTCCTGAACCAACAAACTGCTCACTTAACTCCCCTCCTCAAGCTTGGATTGGATTGGAAGTCCAAGCTTGCAAGTGAGCCTCAGTGAAACTTCACACCAGTGGCGCATCACCACATGTGTACCACCTCTCCATTGCACACACAATGGGAACCTTCTTCCGCCTCTTCTACTCGGATGGATGGTGAGCTAAGGACACTTCTTGTGAACCTGAAACAACACTCAAACTCCAGCAAAGATCAGAAACAATTGCATTGGGTCAACCCTTGATGCATCATCAAGTTTGAACACCAATGTCTTTAAGAAATGCAACAGATTAAACAAGATATTTTAAAGTTCTAATCTTTGCAAGCAAACTCTCTAATCTTTGCAAGCAAACTCTCTAAGCACAAGCATGAACATCACAGATTCATTACAAGCTACTTAGGCCATTTTTAAAAGCTCCTTTACTCAGCACTTAGACATGAATCTAATGCTTCAATGTAAGGCAACTTCAAGACTAAATGCAACAGCTTTCAATCAGATACCATATATGCATGCAAGCAGATTCAAACAATCACAACAAGCACCATTATGAACCGGAGCTAAGTATTTTCACTCACAATCACCAAACCACAACTCTTTAAGCATCCTGGGAAAGATTCAAATCATTTTATCCTCAGGTTTTCACAACACATCACAACACACAACCAGATCTCATCATCACAAGCTCAATATCTTAAGTTTATAAAATCGCTTACAGCCAAGGAACCAGGTTGGTCCTTGTATCAACAATGGATGGAAAGTCCATGACTATGTTGGATCTGGTAGCCTGGGTCGTCACCCACCTCCTTCTCTTTTAGTTCATGACCACCATCTTGCATAACCAGCGCAAAGACCCCTCCTTGCTTCAAGCCTTCTACTCGCCATCTTCTGGAAAGCATTCTCTTCTCACCAGATGAAGAACAGCCTTTGGACAAGGCACAATGGATGAGGTTCGCGAGGCCTCTCCACACACCTTTGCTTCCAACAAACCTCTTCGTCAGGTACTGGTCGGAAATGGCTGAGAGATAAGGAGAACACGCCCTGCTTCAATCTTCCTCTTCATGAAGAAACAAAGCTCGGATGGGAATGTCTTCAAGGGTTTTGATTGAGCTGAGATGAAAGCAAGTGATTTGCGGAAGCTTCAACCAGGTTCTGATGAACCTTACTCTGATACCATCTGAGATTTTTAAAGAGAATATCAACTCTATACTTTCTGGATGTGTTTGTGTGAGAAGAACAGCTCCGATGGAGCAAGATGAGAGTTTGTGAATGGTGATTTGAGAAAGAGATTGATGAGATTTTTTTTAAGAGATTAAGAGACTATGGAAGAGATTTAGATGGATGAGAGACTAAGAGATTAAGATTAGAGATTAGAGAGAGATTCAGATTCAAGAACACACTTTTATTTCCATGAAGGAGAAGGGGAAAGCCCCCTTACTCTCTTAAGAGATTACACACGCCAACTAAGAGCTTATATATGCTCATTACAACTTGCAAACTCATAAACCTAAATCTAAAGGCTAGAAATTCATAAGAGAAATGGATGGTGTGGATGAGATGGTCTTGATTGTAATATCTGAAGTCTGGAAGGATAAGGCTGGCACCCTTGCTTTAATTCAAAATAGGGAAGTGGAAGGCTGGCTTGTGATTGGCTCTCCTTAGGCTCCTCTTAACCTTCCCACAGATCAGTCTAGGTTCATGGTCGTGGCTTTCCTTGTTTTTACAGCCAAGGCCAGCCTGTCCCATGACCAAACTACCCAATCACACTCCAATGACATCTCCTTTGATTCCCATTTGATGCCATAAGATCAGAACCATATCCTTTCGTCCAGACCCACTTTAAGCTGCCCTATTCTTGCACAAGACACTCCATCAGCTTTCTTGGGATGTCAGGCTGCGTCCTATTTTTGCACAACTCTTAAAACTCCCAAATGGTCGAGTTTGAACATCTTGGGTCGAGCCTGGTCCATACTGTCCGTACAGGTCCGTACAGGCCTCGCCCTATCTTTGCACACTCGCCTATTTGCTCCCACACATGCTTCTAAGTCCCTCCTTGACTTGGCCCTATCTTTGCACAACAATCAGGACACTTTTGTAGCTTATCTCACCCTCCTCAAGCCTAGTAGACTCCTGACCCTATTCTTGCACCAGACCCAACTCCATCCAACTATCTCCATTCTCTTCTTTAAGATCAGTCCAAGCCCTTCCTGGACTTAACTTCTCCCATGATATATGCTTCAAGACATTCCTGAAGCTTTGCTGAACTTCTTCTAGAGATCACCTGAAGCCTGCCCTATTTTTGCACAAGCTTCTTTCTGCTCTTCAGCTCAACAATGAGGAGTTATATGAGGTCAGGAGAAAAGTTACCATTCAGTAAAATAAGCTACCATGCAGTAAAAGTAACTTGGAGTTACTGTGAGGTAAAAGGAAGTTGGTTAAAGTATGAAGAAGTCTCTAGTGAAGGAAGAGGGTTAGCACAGTGATCAGACCGTTGAGGGAAGAGCACTGGTGCGCCTGGCTAGCTCATGACAGTGTGGGAACCGAAATCTGCACTGTCAAATTTAGTTTATTTGGAGGAAAGCCAAGTGAACCTAGCCTTCCCTGAAGGTCCCGGTTATCTGCTGGGCCACACACGACACAATCAGTACGACAAAGAGATAAAGAAAACGGAATGAAAATCGTAAGAAAAAAGATAGAGCAAAAGATCTTATTTCCGAATCCGCTTTTGAGCGTGAACAACAGGTAAGAGCCTTGGCTACAAGAGCTGTCGGCAAGTTCGCTAGTCTAGCAACCTAAGTTCTAACCTAGTTGAGTCGCAACTCGCTAGTAAAAATGGAAAAAAGTGCGTAAGTTGCTCTAAGTGCTATATTGCTCTGAAAAAGTTCTCCTCTTGCTCCTCGCCCCAAGCTTTCCTTATATATTCCCCTTTTATGACGGTCTATTCTTCCTTTGGGCCGAATCTATCGCAAATCGGGCTTCTTTCCATTTCCGTCGGTCTTCATGTGTATCAGAAAACTTGACATTTATCTTCGGGAAACTGGACATTTATCTCTTTATGTTAAGATAAACATGGGGCGTCATGTCCATCTCGACTTGGTTTCCTGGGAAATTGTAACTGGGCCGTTTTTGTCGCGTTTGGGCCTTCTGGGGCCATTGTTTCGACCGTGGATGTTTTACGATTTTTCCGAGAAACCAGCCTGTCATGATACTTGTTTTGCCGAAGGATCCTTAACTCACCGTATAGTCTAGATGACTGGTGTTTTTAGAATAACCGTGATCGTTTTATACGATGAATCGAGATCCATTCGTCAACCGAGCCTTCGGTGGTCTCCCGAAGCTTTCCCGATTTATTTCGACCAAGACGAAACGGGGTTCTTGGGTTTCTTGTCTCCAAGGAGTTGAACGGTGAGTCTTCGAGCAAGGATACAAAATGCATAGTTGGACTAGTTTGTTGAGACGGTCTTGCGGGAAGAAGATCGCACTTGTCGAGTTGTCCGTACGCGGGCGCCCGGGACTTGGACATGGATGCCGTCGCCGGCGCCGGCGCCCGTGACCAGCACGAGCGAGCTGGCGCCCGGCGCCCGTGATCAGCACGAGCGAGCTGGTGCCCGTGATCAGCACGAGCGTGCTGGCGCCCAACGCCCGTGGCCAGCACGAGCGAGCTGGCGCCCATGACCAGCACGGGCGAGCTGGCGCCCGGCGCTCGGCACCAGCACGGGCGAGCCGGCGCCCGGCTCCCGGTGCCAGCACGGGCGAGCCGGCGCCCTGTGCCCGGTGCCAGCACGGGCGAGCCGGCGCCCGACGCCCGGTGCCAGCACGGGCGAGCCGGCGCCCTGCACCTGGTGCCAGCACGGGCGAGACGGCGCTCGGTGCCCGGTGCCAGCACGGGCGAGCCGGTGCCAGCGCGGGCGAGCCGGTGCCCGGCGCCCGGGGCTAGGCTGTGGCCGCTCCTGCTGGTGTCCGGGGGCTACGATGCGATCATCTCTTCCGACGTTTCGTCGAATAACTAGTTTTTTTCTTGGTTTTATTCGACGCTTGATTGCTTCCAAGGACTTTCGGGTGTTGATTGCGTCTTCGACCGATTTTGACCCCAACAGACAGCCTGGAAAGGTCTCTAAGCGTGTGAGCATTGTGGACCGGCCATTTCAAAATGGGCGCTCCCCGTCCCTTTTACTTCACATGCTTGCACTAGTAACTTTGACCTTGTAAACCCTTATGTTTCTTACTATAAATTTGTAATGACACTCTCTCAATAAGATTAATGAGTTTTTGTAGTCTCTCTCTGTTGTTCATCATGATAATCAAAGACTCTTAAATCATGGTTACTTAATCTCTTTTCAAATCTTTCTTAAATCTCTCTAAATCTCATTTACTCTCTCTAATCTACCATTAATATCTTAATACCATCTCTATTCTAAAATCTCATATGTGCACCATAGATAACTCTCCTTTTCCACCACCAAAGAGACCATCTGAGCCTATCTCCTTTTGAAGTTGAGCACACACTTCATCATAATTTGGAAGCTCCTTTTCTCTCACAATGTGCCTGACCACATCATTGAAGCTTGGGCTGAGTGTGAAAAACAGTCCAAAGACCTTGTCTTGCTCACGCCTAGCTTCAAGAGTTTCAGGGTCATTGGAGCTTGGCCTTAGCATCTCCAGCTCAGACCATAGCTGACTGTACTTCCCAAGGTGTTTGGTGAAGTCTCCTTCTTCTTGCTGCAAGTTGTTGATGGCTCTCTTCACTTCATAGATCCTGGTAAGGTTGAAGTGTTGCCATACACTCTCTGCGGAGTATCCCACAACTGTTTTGGAGTTTCACAGTGTGAGTAGGTATCCATAAGAGGACCATCAAGAGAGCTATGCAGGATAGACAGCACCAGGAGGTCTTCCTGACTCCATTTGCCTTCATCCACCACTACAATCTCCTTGCATCTTCTCCTTGGGTGATCTGCTTTGGTGCTGAACTTGAAGTAACATGCTCCCAAAGACCTCTTCATCCAAGGGCTGCTCTGGTCATTCTAGACCAGGTTATGTAGTTTCCTGGTCCCTTGAGTGTGCATGGAATGTGAACTGCTCTGTGGTGCTCCATCTCTCAAGGTAGGCGCCAAGAATAATTTGGATTTTCAAGGCTGGATTTGTGAGAAAAGAACTCTGGAACTGAGAGAACTCAATACTAGAATCAAGATAAACTATGAAGAAAAATAAATGGAGACAGAACAGAATGAGCACAATGAAGAAAAATAAGAACACTCAAGAACAGAGATTTATTATCCAATGGATAAAAGGAATCTGGAGAGAAAAATAAGAAAGTAAATGGATGAATCCAAAGAGAAGAGATACCAGAGTAAATTTGCGGAAGTAAATGAGGGTCTCAAGATCTTTAAGGCTCTGATACCATGTTAGAAAATGAAGAACAGAGTAAGAACAGAGTAAGAGAGAGATGAGAGAGTTCGACGAGTGAGAGAGAGAGAGAGATGTGAAAGGAGAACTCTTTCCCTTAATTTCATTAGATCATAAGTTTAAAATATTTAAAGAAAATCGACTTAGGAACAAGACAAGAGGAATAAGATTAAACAAAGTGGCTGCTGGTCGAGGTGAAAGGGACAGGACCTAAACGGCTCCTCCCTTATTTGGGTCATGTGACTTTTACCATATTTAAATCCTAATTGTTATCCTGATGCTCCAACGGTTCTCTCCTCATTTGGACACACTCTTGGTAGATTTAAATCAAAGCCTTGCCTCCCCATACAAGCTTACTCCGTGTAGCTTCCTTGGTAGACAAGTCTGTATGGAATAGCTTGTGATCCAAGCTTGTACGGACAGTGATGTTCCTACTCGTCCAAAGCAGCCTCATATCATCTCTTCTATTCCTCTCTTCTCTCCATTCATGTCTTCATGTCAATAATAGCAAGCCATTCCATGATCCAAAACTCTATAGAAAGCTTGTGGGTAAGCTTATATACTTGACTATCACACGTCCTTACATTTTCTTTGCTGTGAATCAGGTGAGCCAGCATATGCAAGTTCCAAAGGAGCATCACTGGCGTATGGTGGAAAGGCTGCTAATGTATCTCAATGGAACACCAGATCTAGGTGTGTGGATGGGCTGCAATAGAAGCCCTGAGGTGGTGGGCTATTGTGATGCAGATTGGGCAGGAGATAGATCAGATAGAAGATCAACTACTGGATATTGCACTTTCATTGGTGGGAACCTGGTGACTTGGAAGAGCAAGAAGCAGAAGGTGGTCTCATGCTCTAGTGCAAAAGCTGAGTATAGGGCCATGCTGAAGCTGACAAATGAGCTACTTTGGATGAAAGGGATACTGAAGCATTTGGAGATTGATCAAGCCACACCAATGACCATGCATTGTGACAACCAGGCTGCCATCCATATTGCATCCAACTCGGTGTTTCATGAGAGAACCAAGCACATTGAAGTAGATTGCCACAAGGTGAGGGAGATGATTGTTCTTGAAGTCATCTTGCCGTGCTATACAAGGAGTGAGGATCAGTTGGCTGATGTGTTCACTAAGGCTGCGAGACAAAAGACAATGGAGTCCATCCATATCAGGCTGGGCCTCATTGATCTTGGGAAGAAGAGAAGCTAGTCCCCTTAGTCATGGGATCTTTACTCTTTTTCCCTCATCAAGGTTTTGTCCCAATGGGTTTTCCTTGGTGAGGTTTTTAATGAGGGAGATCTCATGGCTATCCAAGCTTGACTTGTTCCACATGGTCAAGCTTGAGGGGGGAGTGTTGAGATGAGAAGGTGTTCTACATGAGGAGAGGGAGAGAATGGGAGTATGTGCACAAATAAGGCAAGTAGACGAGGCGTACTGACAGTACGGGCGGCCGTACGGATCACTCACCAAACTACTTGCTGTGGTCTAGGCTTGTGAAGACTGCTATTGGAAGGTTAGGGCTTTGGGGTCACATCACTGATGATGGTCCAACGCCAGTGACCAATGAAGACAAAGAAGAAGAAGGTGAAGGGAAAGCTCTTTCCGTGGTTGATACAAAGAAGTGGGTACAAGAAGACTTGATGGTGCTCTCAGTACTGCAAGCATCTCTCGAGGTCCCTCTTCTTGAGGCTTACAGCTACTGCAAGACTCTCAAACAACTGTGGGAGACACTCTTGAAGAGGTTTGGAAATGTCTCCAATATAAATCGTGTGTTTGAGTTGAAGAGATCCATTAGTCTACTGAAGCAAGATGGAGGTGAGATCACCAAGCACATGGGAAGGTTTGGATCCCTGTGGTCTGAACTTGAGAGTTTAAGACCCAATACTACTGATCAAGGCGCCCTCATGGAGAGGAGAGAACAAGATCAAATCGTTGGGCTGCTAATGACACTAGCCCATGTTACCAGGATGTGAACAAGCACATCTTGAGGTCACCAACTCTTCCACCAATGGAGGAAGTGTATGCACAACTTCAGAAGGAGGAAGGGTCCCTCGGTCTCTTTGGAGGAAAAGGAAAGGGTGAGCTTTCTATAGCACACCAAGCTGAAGAGATACAAGCTAACAAAGCTGCTTACCGAGGTGATGGAAAGAAGTATTAGAGGAATGGGGGAAGCTGCGAGCATTGCAAGAAGCCGGGAAATAAGAAGAGTCAGTGCTGGATTATTCATCCACACCTTGTTGGGCCCGAATATAGCCCGCTAGCTAAATACTAAAAGACGGGAGCTAACGATGGGTCGCGATAGGCCCACCATGGAGTAAAACCATAGAGGAAGTTAAAACAAGGCGGGAGGCTGAGCACAAGGAATATTCGCCAAAAGAGGCCACGAGAAAGAGGTAGCTCGCGACATAAAGGAAGAAGCAAAGGACCCGGTCAAAGGAATGCTGGTGCGAATCCCTTAGTTTACGGAAGATATCTCGGAACCCGTTAGCGACGATCATACGAAGCCTGGGGCTATTTAAAGACGAAGAAACACCCTAAGACGGGAGAGCCCTAGAACATACTTTTTATCTTTTGTAATCACCAGAATATCATCTATTGTAATCATCTTTTCGTCTGAATCATTAATACAATCACATTCATTCTATAAGTTCTAACGGGATTCAGCCCACGTTATCTTTCCCTTAATTTTGACCTCATCAAAAATCTTAGAGTGAGTTTAATCCCTCACAATTGGCGCCGACTGTGGGGACCAAGATAATCGAATCCCTTACTCTAAAAACTTGAGGATGAATCCAACTGATCGGACGACGAATCCATCTAACTCCGATCTCCCGATCCAGAGCGATAGCTCACCGAAGCAAACTACCACTGGGGTAAGTAACCCAATATCCTCCAGTGAGACCCACTCTGGACTTCCAACCCCCGATAATCCTCAGCATCAACCCGCTCCAAATCGAATGGAGACTCAACTTTCTGAGATGCGCCAGATGATGATGCAGTTAGTAGACAAAGCTCAAATGAATGAGCGGACAGTGCAACAGCTAGCCAATCGGCAGCAACGATTCAAAGAGGTTACTAGATCTCTAACCGCAACAACCCGACCACCGTCACGTCAGGATCCGAGAGGCACCTTCCGAGATCGGTTAACTGACCCCTCGTTCCCTCGAGGACGTCTAGACTTCTCGCCTGATAGCACCACTCCAGGAGAACAGGGACCTGTATTCCAAACACCTCGTGCTAGAACAGCTCCCGCGTTTAATCCACCTATCGCTGGTGCTATGGGAAGCAATATAGCATCAACTAGCTTCGTGCCCGATCAGGCTACTGACCGGAGCACTCGCTTGCCACCTCCACCGCCTATTTCCAGGTCAGGAGAAGGAACATCCACCCCGTCCGGGGGCAGAACATCCACCCCGTCCGGGGGCAGAACATCCACCCCGTCCGGGGGCAGAACATCAGCCTCGGTATCAAACCAGAAATCTCACCCTGAATCCGGACGAACACCAAAGGACGGATGCCAATCCTACGTTTCATCCCACTGATCCTGCTCACCAAAATAACCCGAGAGCCAGTGAACGACGTAGCCCACCTACTACCTGGGAAAATGACCGAACCCGGTTTCGCCAAGAACCTGCCCATCAGGTATCCGATAGTGACCCGACTGTCCTTCCTCTAGAGGGACCTGATGCCATCCGCAGATACATCACGCAGACTAACGCAGCTCTCCAAAATTTGAATGCTCAAGTCCACAAGGCAACAAGTTCAGCTCCCGAAATCGAGAGTTTGATCGAGGAAACCCGTGGGACTCCATTCACCGACAGAATTGCCAGCTCTTACATAAGGGACACTCGAAAAATTAGGATCCCCGAATACGATAGGACCTCAGACCCGAAGGCCTATTTGAGAGCCTTCCGATTGGCTATCGTAAAAGCTAATTTCACGAAAGAAGAGTGTGAAGCAGGATACTGCAGGACATTCGCCGAAAACCTGGTCGAAACAGCCCTCGAATGGTTCTCCGGCCTCAAGCCAAATTCGATAGATAATTTTGATCAGTTAACCAATGCCTTCATGAAGCAGTACTCGACCCATATCCTGAAACAAGCATCCGAGGCTGACCTCTGGAAAGTTAAACAAGGGATGGGAGACTCGCTACGAGCCTATATCGAAAAATTCAGAGCAGTAAGAACCAAGCTCTCAAACCCCAACTCTGAAGTTGCCATCGAAGCCCTTAGAAGAGGTCTCTGGTATAAGTCAGAGTTCTGGTCGGAGTTAACACTCAACCCTCCTCCAACTATCGATGACGCCCTTCATAAAGCTTCTAGATATGTTACCCTGGAAGAGGAAACAGCAGCGTTGGATAAACTCCACAAGAAACACCAGAATCACCCGAAAGGTGAAGCTGCGGAAGCGAAAGGACCTCACAAAAAGGGAAACCTCCGAAACAATCAGACCCAGGGAGAACATTCTTACGTAGTCGAGGAGGATAAGGAGGAGAAACCTGTCGCCACGACAAATAAAGCCCCCTGGTCAAAAGGCTACGACGAGAGCAAACACTGCTCTTATCACGATCGGAAAGGGCATGCAACTGAGGAATGCTGGGACCTCCAACGACAACTGGCAGCTAAATTCGCAGCCGGAGAAATAAAAGGCGTGGACCTCAAGAAGCCACAGCCATATCAGAAAAGAGGTCCCAGAGACACCTCTCTGAAACGTGAAAGGTCACCTGAGAAGGAGACGGATTCGCCACCCCCAGCTCCCAAGAAAAGAGTTGATATGGTTCTTGGAAAATTCCCTCAGGGAAAAAGCCTACAAATCGAGGCCCTTCTGAGCAAACCACTACCTCTATCAAGCCCCAGCTCAAGGGTGGATTATATCCTCGGAGGATCCGATATGTGTCAGGACTCCGTTAATTCTATTAAAAATCATGTGCGAAAGGCCGCGTCCAACGCCCAACCTAAGCCTCCTAACCCCGAGTCCAACATTAAGATCTCCTTTTGGGAAAGCGAGACATCAGACCTCGACAGACCCCATGATGATGCCCTAGTCGTCACTCTAAACATTGCAGGGTACGAGGTGCCTAAACTTATGATAGACACCGGAAGTTCTGTCGACCTAATTTTCTACAATGCCCTGAAAGGGATGGAGATAGATGACTACGAAATTATCGACCTGAAAGCCAATCTCATAGGCTTTTCTGGAGAAACTGCTACCTCCTTGGGAACTATCAAACTCCCAATCATAGCTGGCGGAATCATGAAGATGACCAATTTCGTAGTCATCGACAGACCTTCCCCGTTCCACGCGATTGTGGGAAGACCCTGGATCCATAAGATGAAAGCAGTAGCTTCGAATTATCACCAATGCGTGAAGTTCCCGACACCCGAAGGGATAGCTACCTTGCATGGTAGCCAAAAGATCTCCAGAATCTGTTACCTAGGAGGATTCAAAATTCTCAAAGAATCGCCCCAATAGCAATTACAGATCCAGGAAGATCGTGAGATGCGGCAAAACATTCGAGGTCCCCCTAGAAACCTCACCGAACAAGTTAGCATCGACGACTCGAATCCTGAAAAACAGGTACGCATCGGATCCGAGCTACCTCTCGAAACAAAAAAGGAACTCATCGAATTCCTAAAAAGCAACGTTGGAACCTTCGCATGGACCACCAGTGACGTGAAAGGCATCGATGCGAATGTCACCACCCATAAGCTTAAAGTAGACCCCACTTTCAAACCGATCAAACAAAAGCGTCGTAAGCTAGGCCTAGAAAAGGCTCAAGCTGTTAACGACGAAGTTGACCGACTAACGAAAGCCGGGTCCATTCGAGAAGTACTTTACCCTGACTGGTTGGCTAATCCAGTAGTCGTATAAAAGAAAAACGGGAAATGGAGGATCTGCGTAGATTTCACTGATCTAAACAAGGCTTGCCCCAAAGATAGTTTCCCATTACCCCATATCGATCGTCGGGTCGAAGCTACGGCTGGCCATCAACTCTTGTCCTTCATGGACGCCTTCTCAGGATACAATCAAATCATGATGGACCCTGAGGATCAAGAAAAAACCGCATTTATAACCGAACGTGGAACCTATTTCTACAAGGTTATGCCATTCGGTTTGAAGAACGCAGGAGCTACTTATCAGAGGTTAGTGAATAAGATGTTCGCTGGACAACTCGTAAAAACTATGGAGGTCTATATCGACGATATGTTAGTCAAATCCTCAGCCGGAGAAAATCATATTTCTCACCTAAAGGAATGCTTCGACATCCTTAACAACTACGATATGAAGCTCAACCCCGCTAAATGTACCTTCGGGGTACCCTCGGGCGAGTTCCTCGGTTACCTCGTAACCGAAAGAGGCATCGAAGCCAACCCAAAACAGATAGAAACCTTCCTGGAAATGCCGTCACCTAAAACAACCAGAGAAGTACAAAGATTGACTGGACGAATCGCAGCATTGAACCGATTCATATCCAGGTCCACCGATAAGTGCCTCCCGTTCTATAAACTTCTAAAAAACAACAAGAAGTTCCTATGGGACAAGAAGTGCGAGGAAGCCTTCAAGCAATTCAAAGCCTACCTCTCCGAACCCCCAGTCCTGTCCAAACCAGTAGTAGGAGAACCACTATACCTGTACCTCGCTGTGTCAACCGCAGCGGTTAGCGGTGTGCTGGTACGAGAAGAACAAAACGAACAGAGACCTGTCTATTACGTCAGCAAAAGTCTGATAGACGCCGAAACGAGGTACCCTACTATGGAAAAATTAGCCCTAGCAGTCGTAACAGCTGCAAAGAAACTACGACCCTATTTCCAATCGCACTCGATCATCGTAATGACCTCATATCCATTACGAACGATCTTGCATAGTCCTAGCCAATCGGGACGATTAGCTAAATGGGCCATAGAACTCAGTGAATACGACATCGAGTACAGACCTCGAGCTGCAGCAGAGGCTAAGCTCCTCGCCGATTTCGTCATAGAGCTGGCATCCGAGCACCTAGATTTAGAAACTGAAGCTCCAAAGTGGAGCCTATACGTCGATGGAGCCTCATCGAAACAAGGTTCCGGTATCGGCCTAAGGCTGACCTCTTCAGCTGGAGAGACCATCGAACAATCCTACAGGCTCGGATTCAGCGCTTCTAATAACGAGGCCGAGTATGAAGCACTAATCGCAGGGTTAAAACTCGCCCTAAGCCTCGGAATTCGAGAGTTAAATGCTTATAGCGATTCACAGCTAGTAGCTAGCCAATTCCACGGAGAATACAAGACAAGGGACGAAAGAATGGGGGCATACCTCGAAGTTGTCCAGAACCTCACTAAGCAGTTCAACAAGTTCGAGCTAACAAGGATCCCACGAGGAGAGAACTCCTCAGCAGACGCGCTGGCTGCTTTAGCCTCCACATCAGATCCCCTCGTAAAACGGATCATACCCGTAGAGGGGATCGAAAAGCCAAGTATCGACATAGCTACTAAAGCTGAGATTGACAGCAAACCAAAAGAGCAAACAGAGGTTGACCACCATCAGACGGTAGCAACCAAAGTTCTCACAGCATTCTGGTTCCCGAAAACCAAAACGGGCAGCTTCAAAAAACATACCTCCGGGGGCACGATCCTGACTCCGGACTCATATGTCTACGCAGCCAGAACCAGAAGTCGTTCCGCCCTTGAAAATACACCCGGAGGCACGACCCAGACTCCGAACAAAGACAAAACTGAAGATATTCCCCGGAACTCGGACCCTCTGGAGCCTAATCCAACGAATATCTCCGGGGGCACTACGACATCCAGTCACGATAAAACCCGAGAACCTTGCCCCGAACAAGAACAGGAACCCCCCTCGTCTCTTCATGACAAAATCGTTGAGAGGGAGGACGGGAGAATACCAATTATGCAGTACATTTTGGAGGGTGAGACCCCACCCCATAAATGGGAGGCTCGAAAGCTCAAATCATTAAGCGCAAGATACTGCATAATTAATTCTGTCCTCCATAAACGAAGCATTTCCGGACCTTACCTAAAATGCGTCCATGGCCTCGATGCCATTAGACACATGAAAGAAATGCATGACGGCTCCTGCGGAAACCACGCCGGGGGCAGAGCTCTAGCTATCCGAATTAAAAGACAAGGCTATTTTTGGCCTACCATTATCGCTGACTGTGAAGCCTACTCCTCCTCGTGTGACAAATGCCAGAGGCATGCACCGATTATACACCAGCCCGCGGAAAAATTATCCTCGATATCCGCCCCGTACCCGTTCATGGGGTGGTCCATGGACATCGTAGGACCACTTGTAGCGTCGGGAAGTGGAAGAAAGAAGCTACGTTTCCTTTTAGTCTTAACAGACTACTTCACGAAATGGATAGAGGCTGAAGCTTTCCAACAGGTAACTAGATTCGAAGTCGAACGATTCGTATGGAGAGACATTGTTTGCCGACACGGCGTCCCATACGAAATCGTAACAGAAAATGGAGGACAATTCATATCACGTGACTTCAAAGCATTTTGTGACAAATGGAACATCCGTCTCACCTTTTCAACACCCCGACGTCCCCAGGGAAACGGTCAGGCGGAGGCTGCTAACAAATCAATATTAGCAAACCTCAAGAAACGCCTCGGAACCAATAAACAATCCTGGTCTGACAAGTTACACGAAGTCCTCTGGGCATTGCCGCACCACCCCACGAAAGGCTACAGAAGAAACCCCCTTCTCCTTAGCCTACGGGATGGAGGCTGTCGTCCCAGCCGAGACCATCACCGGGAGTCTCCGCCGAGAGCTCTGTACGTCTGATCCTGAAGCTAATAACCAGCTCTTATCAGACACCCTCGATTTAATTGAGGAACGACGAGACCGAGCCTTGCTTTGCATTCGGAACTATCAACAGGCAATGGCCCGACATTACAACTCCAAAGTCAGACCCCGACAGTTCGCTATAGGAGACCTAGTACTTAAGAAATTTTTCGAAGGGACCAAAGAGCCAGACGCCAGAAAATTGGGAACCAAATTGGGAAGGTCCCTATCGGATCATCCATGTGGTACGACCTGGCGTCTACAAGCTCCTAAAGGTACGAACCGGGGTACCTGAAATCCGATCGTGGAACGCCACGAATCTCAAGAGATACTATCATTAGGTACCTAAATTTCTTGAACTACGTTAGGCTTGATCCCTTGACTGGGTACGTAGGCAACTCCGTTATGAGTGCAGCCCCAACCTCATTTCAGCACTCTTTTCACCATAGCCAAAGGGGGCATATGTTTGATCAAGAACACTTAGCCCAAACAGCAATCGTGTTACTATCACAATACCATGTATTCTATAAACATTATCAATAAAACAACTACCCTCGACATCTCAGGTTTCAACATGAAATGTCTTAAAATCCTTCGAATAAACTCAGGTCTCCGCGAACCTGAACCTAAGGTCTTAAAATCCTTCGAATCGGTTCAGGTCTCCTCGAACCTGAATCTAAGGTCTTAAAATCCTTCGCACAAATCCAGGTCTCCACGAACCTAAACCCAAGGTCTTAAAATCCTTAATAACCTCGAAGGACTTGAAATCCTTCAAACAAATTTATCTTATCACAAATCTGAACCTAAGGTCCTAAAACCCTTAGTAATCTCGAAGGTCTTAAAACCCTTCAAACAAATTTAGGTTCCTACGAACCTAAACCCAAAGGTCTTCAAATCCTTAACAAAATTCAAAAGGTCATAGAACCCATCGAATCGAACTCAGGTCCTTAAGTACCTCGAGCTAATCCCGATGTATTAGGAATTCCTCTCTAAGGTCCTCATCACCAAAAACACTCGAAGTTCTCGAGACCTGTTATTTACGGGACCCGAGACCTGATCCCAACAAGTCACTAGACCTCACATCTAATTATCACGATACATGTTCTAACAGAAGTTCAACCTTATCCAAAAATGGATTAAAATAAGTCAAGTGACTTAGAGAAAGGATCGAATCAAGACTGAAACACAAGCAAAGGTTTAAAAGCCTCCCCAGGCCACTTAAGGTTCAAAAGATCTTAACATAAACGAAGGTTTAAAAGCCTCCTCAGGCTATAAGTCATGAAAACAAACACAATAAAGCCACTTAGGCAGAAGTCTTAAAAAACACAAGAACATAATTCAAAAGAGCCTCAGCTCTTAATCTTCTTTGTCGCCAGAGCCCCTCTCGGCATCCTTATCTCCCTCGACCGGCTCGTTCACTTTGAATGGGACTCCTTCGTCCGTCCCCTGGTCGTCACCTCCCAGAGTCATCTCGACAGGAGCTAAGACAGGATCCACCAAGCCTAAGTTAGAACCATACTCTCCGGAAAAGGACGGTTTAAACATATTAATCTCAAAAGTACCTTAGCTCTCTGAAAGCTGTGGAAGGGGAAGCTTGCTAACTGAGAAGTCAGAAACCTGAGCCTTCTCATACGCAATGGTCGCCTCTGGAATCAGAGCCATCAGGCGATTGTACTCTTCCTCCGCACTCGCGATCTCATTGTTCAGCATATCCTTCAGAAGTTCGGTATTAGCCTGAAGCTCCTGAGCGTAAACTAGAGAGTCGACCTCGCCTTTCTTCCTAGAGAACTTCTCCTTAACGGAGGCTAGGATCTTGTTATAAGCATCAGCAACCTCCTTCTTCCCTCTCCTAACGGCTAGCTTAACCTCAGCCTCCTTATTCTTCTGGCTATCTTGAGACGAAGCGATCAGGTCCCGAACCTGCTGCTCGGCTATCTTCAGGGCAGCCTCCAACTCGTTAATCCTCCTGCTCTTCAACTGGAAATCGATCGCTTGACTCTCGATCTTTCCTTTCTGGGTATCGACCTTAGAACCAAGTCTGCTGACTTCGGCTTGGAGTTCGGAGACTTGGACTCGAGCCTGATCGAGCTCTGCTTTGGTAGCCTTGACTAGCTAAGTGACCTGAGCTAACTCCCCAGCACCGGGAGCATTGTGCAAGGCATTCTCAAACTTAAGCTGAGCCCTGTTAACAGCTCCGGCCAACTGCAAAAATATAACAAAATGTTAACTATCTTTCTAAGAAAAGCAAACCAGGAAAAAATTAAAAATTTAATACCTGACCCAGGTAATGAGCTATCTCGAGATACTCATCTTTGTTGGTCAGGTCGTTGATTGAAGGGAGGGAGCATCCTGTTCTCTTCATGTGCCTCATCATTGTCGCCAGGCCCCAAGTATCATCCAAGACCGATCCAGGTTTCGAGTGGGTGAAATTCCAGCCGACAGTTCCTCCCCTGGAAGACGAGGAGGAGGACCTGGAAGGCCTGTCGCCCTGATCGGTCCTGGGTCTCTTAGTTCTCGGGAGCTCAACCTCAGGAGTACCCTTGGACACCTGGAAAGCAGCCTCCGGTACTGGAACCTCAGAATGAGGAATAGCGTCCTGAGCTCTTGGGTCGGCGGGGCTGACATCTTTAGCAGGTACGGAAGTTCCGTCGTCAAGGACCTCCTTCACGGAACTGAGGAAGGATCCTCCCTGATTCTTCTCACTCCCACGTGAGGTGTTATTTGCTTTGGCCGGTCTACCCTTAGTACGGAATGACGTTTGAAGAGGCATCTTGTTCGTTTGAGTCCTTTCGGTTTCGGAAGTGCTGGCTCCGGTTGAGATTGATACCACCGAGTTACCTTCAGAAACTGAATAAATAGAAAGTCATCAAGGCTCGCAGATCTTGAAAACCAAACTCGAGTTAGAGGAAAGAGATTACCTTCTAGATCTGCGACAGACACAGGATCTAAAAAGGAAGCGTTGTAGCGATCCGGGAATCTAGCTGAACCTATCCGCGAGGTAGTATAAGCTCCCCAGGTACAAGGACTTTGCTGCAGTCTTCGGAACAGAGCTCTGGTGCGTTTGCCGGAGAGTTTTGGAGGATCCTCAATAACTGCAAGCAGAGCCAAAGAGTTAATAGATCGCAACAAAAATAATAACATTGAGCACATCCCTAAAAATCCTAACCAGAGGCATCGGACCAAGTAGCTTTGAGGTCCCGACCCACGGGAACCGTCAACGGATCAATTTTGACATAGAAATACTTCTTCCTCCAATCATCGTCGCTACCAGAGAATTTGAAAATACACAACCTGGGGCGACCAGGAAGATAATAGGTTCCGCTACCATCTTCCTTCGAAGAGCTCTCTTTTATCGAAAAGAGGCTCATCAGATCGGTAAGTCCAACGGTAATACCCTCCTCCTTGGACCTGGTGATAAAACCATTTATCACCCGGATAACCGAAGGGCAAAGCTGGGAGAGGGCTAGTTGGTAGTGATCGAGGAGATCCAACAGGAGGGTCGGAAGTGGAAATCTCAGATGACACTTGGAGATGTACTTCTCGTGGACACAGAACCAACCCTTCGGAGCAGTTTCCGGGGTTTCTTCGGGTTTACAGGCCCTGGTAAACTCTTTCCGACCGTGAGCCGGGACCATCAGGTTAACAACCTCCTGACTCAGTAGCAAAGAAGGCGAATGAGATCCAGAAGGGACACCCCCACTGGAGCCACCTATCTTCTTCGCCCGCTTAGAGACTCTCGTAGCGATCGTCTCCTTGGCTTTTTTCTTCTCTCGCTTCATCTTTTCCCCAATTTCTTGCTTAACCTTCAGAAATTTATCTCCGGAAGGAGTGATTCCGAATTCTCCAGAACCTTCCTTTTGGTGACTCATAATGAGGAGGAGCAAAGAAAATCGAAGGATAGAAAATAAAGAATAAATCTAACTAGCAGAACGAAATCTTTGAAAGCAAGGATTTTTACAGAAGAAGCAATCGAAAACAATTTTTTGTAAAAAAAAAAAAGAGACGCAGTAAAATAAAGGGGGAGAAGGGAAGTTACCTAGGAAACCAAATCGAGACGTGGGGAAGATGGAAAGCGTAGTAGTTAATGTTCGCAGCTTTATATCCCATCAAACCTCGAGATTCGGAGAGAACTTTTCGAATTCTCTCTATTTGAGCCGTTGATCCTGTTAAATACATTTATAGCCGTCCGATTAGGCGAATAATATCTTCAAAAAGAGATAACTGGTAATCATTATCTCAACGAAAAGATTGAGTTCAGGCGGCTAGGTTTAGCTTCCTAGACAAAGAATCTTCCCTCGAAAGCTGGGGGCAACTGTTGGGCCCGAATATGGCTCGCTAGCTAAATACTAAAAGACGGGAGCTAACGATGGGTCGCGATAGGCCCACCATGGAGTAAAACCATAGAGGAAGTTAAAACAAGGCCGGAGGCTGAGCACAGGAAATATTCGCCAAAAGAGGCCACGAGAAAGAGGTAGCTCGCGAACTAAAGGAAGAAGCGAAGAACCCGGTCAAAGGAAAGCTAGTGCGAATCCCTTAGTTTACGGAAGATATCTTGGAACCCGTTAGCGACGATCATACGAAGCCTGGGGCTATTTAAAGACGAAGAAACACCCTAAGACGGAAGAGCTCTAGAACATACTTTTTAATTTTTGTAATCATCAGAATATCATCTATTGTAATCATCTTTTCGTCTGAATCATTAATACAATCACATTCATTCTATAAGTTCTAACGGGATTCGGCGCACGTTATCTTTCCCTTAATTTTGACCTGATCTAAAATCTTAGAGTGAGTTTAATCCCTCACACACCTCAGGCCAAGCAAGTTCAACAAAGACAGAGAAGCAAGAGCCAACATTTCTACTGGAGCAGGTTAAACCATTGATTATTGATTCTGGTGCATCTCATCATATGATTAGTGATAATCACCTGATTAAAGATATAGAACCTGCTCATGGTCATGTCATGATTGCTAATGGAGATAGAATTCCTATTAAAGGCATTGGTGTTGAGATGTGAGGTGTTACATGAAGTATGAGATGAGGAAATGGAGTGTAGAAGTCATGTGAAGAATGAGGAGTTGAGAAACATGAAGAGGAGATCATTTGGGAGAGTTTGGCCTAGGTGTCCGTACATGTCCGTACAAGAGACCGTACAAGGTAATAGTCACAACAGGGTAAAAAGGAGTTACCCGGGTGAAGTAATCCGCATGGTTACTTCTCTTCTTTACCTTGGAAGCATATGACTGCTGGAAGAGATCATAGGCGCGTCTGACAGGCTGGCACAGGCTGTCAGGATCAAGCCCAAAGATATCTTGATGCCAAAAGCGTGTGGCTCCTCCCATTGGCTCTTTTCAAATAGACGCTCCCTTCTGCCTTTGACCTCGCATGCTTGCTACACTTTACTTAGCTGAAAGCCCTTGTACAATCATCTATATAAATTGTAAACACTCTCTATTATTAATCTAAGCAGAGTTTATGAGTCTCTTTCTCTCATTTGTTCTTGGTGTTCATCATGATACACTTTTAATCTCTTAAATCATTTCTTAATCTCCTTAATCTCTCTCAAATCTCTCTTTATCTCTCAATAGCTTCTATTATTTCTCTAAAATTATATGGTATCAGAGCCAGGTTGGCTTTGGTATTGAGATCTAGCGTACGTGTTCTTCAGATTTCATTCAAGTTTCAAAAGGTGTTCTTGGCGGTTGAAGGATGATGGATAACAACCACTACAACAACAAAGTCATCTCGGTTCCGGTTGCTCTCAAGGGAGGAAGCAACTACTTGCTGTGGTCTAGACTGGTGAAGACTGCGATTGGGAGGCTAGGGCTATGGAGTCACATCAGAGATGAAGCTCAGAAGAAGCCAGTGGCCAGAGAAGATGAAGACATGAAGGAAAAGGAGCAAGCTTTAGCTGAGTACAAGAAGTGGGTGCAAGATGACTTGATGGTGCTATCCGTGCTGCAAGGGTCTCTTGAGGTTCCCCTTCTTTAAGCTTACAGATACTGTGAGACTCCTAAACACCTATGGGAGACACTCCAGAAGACTTTTGGTAATGAAACCAATCATAGCCGAGTGTTTGAGCTGAAAGGAGCTATTAACTCCTTGGTGCAAGATGGTGAAGAGTTCACCAAACATTTGGGGAAGTACAGATCTTTATGGTCTGAACTTGAAAGCTTGAGAGCCAACACCATTGATCAAGAGGTTCTTGTGGAAAGGAGAGAACAAGACCAAGTGTTCGGGCTGTTGATGACATTGGATCCACCATACAAGGATGTTATTGCACATCTTCTGAGGTCTCCGAGATTACCAACAATGGAGGAAGTGTGTAAGCAACTTCAGAAGGAAGAAGGGTGATATCACTCAAATTACCCTAAGGAGTGACTTTACTCTCTCAAATAAGAGGTTCAGTTGTAATACTTAGGGATCAAATCCACAAGGAGCTAGGGAACCAATCAGATCTAATAGTTATATGATTAAGCTAGGAAAATAGGTTTAAAGCAGTAAATAAATATTGCAAATAATATATAAAACAGTAAACAAGTTGAACAAAACAATTATTCAACAAGGCACGGAGTTGTTTGATGGAAGGACTTTTCAAGGTTCCTAATCAAATGATGTAGTATATAAGATTGTCGAACCAGTTCTAAGTGACCACAAGCAAAGGGAATACAAGTCTATGCTTAATCTAAATGCAATCATTAAAGGAGATGATTATTAAACTAAGACAATATCTAAAATGCAAGAAAATATAAAGCTTTCTTTCTTTATGAGGAGATGAGACCCATGGGCTAAGGGAATTGACCTTGGGGGATCAAGCATCAATCTAAGGGTGGCAGCTAACAATCAATGTATCAACCTTAGGCCTAGGCACAAGTCTAAACAAACTCTATGGTCAAGAAGAATGTTCATTTGCTAACACATCTCAAAATCAAATGGTCATTGGCTGAATAACATGCAAGCAATCATTAAGAACAAGCCTACTAGCCATCTTAACACCTTTACAACAAATGGTCTTTGGTAAAGAATGTTAAAAGCTTAGTAGAGTTGGTCCAGACATTTCATAGAACACCTTGTGGGTGGGAAATGTCTAGAACTCAACCTTTGAGAGGCCAACTCAAAAGAAGCATTAAAAGCACTCTACTAGCAAGGAACAAGATAGATCTACACTAAAACACCCTAGATCTAGCCTAATCACCCCTTAGTCTCCCTAACTCATGGATCTTAAATGGATCTACTCACTAATCCACATGATTACTCTTAAATCCATGAGGAATCCAAGCTTAATAATGAAGAGGAAGAAAGGGGATGAAATCAAACAATCAAGAACACAAAGATGAGATGAGATTATGATTCAAAGATAAAACTTTACTTAAAGGTTTGTGTTCTTAGAGAGAAAATAACATAAGTCCCATATTAGGGATAACAAGAATATTTATACTAGGCTTAGAAAACCTAGATACATCATGAGAAATTACTAAAAGGTCCTTGGAGTCAAATGTGTCTCAACCAATGGGAAGAAGGCATGAAATTCGGTCAGGGGTAAACCAAATGGTCCAACCCGGTCCACTCCTACCCGGCCGTCCATGTTCTGGCCGTCCTCCAGTCCGACCGGGTGCAGCAAGCCGGACTGCCCTACCCGGTCCACTCTCTTCAGCCTCAGCTTTCTCCCGACCGGGGTCATCAAACCGGTCCACTCCTACCCGGCCGTCCGTTCTGCTGGCGTCCAGTCCGACCGGGTGCAGCAAGCCGGACTGCCCTACCCGGTCCACTCTCTTCCAGCTCAGCTTTCTCCCGACCGGGGTCATCAAACCGGTCCACTCCTACCCGGCCGTCCGTTCTGCTGGCGTCCAGTCCGACCGGGTGGAGCAAGCCGGTCCGTCCGTCCCGGTCATGCCTTGGACGCGTCTTCACTTCCCGACCGGGTGTCCCTTCCCGGCCAGCCCTCCCCGGCTTGGTCTCGTCCAGCACCTCTCAACCGACCGGGTACCTCTCACAGGCTTAGTCATCCCGGACCACTCTCATCCAACTGCTCTTTTCCCGACCGGCTGCTCGAACCCGGACTGATCTACCCGGCCAGCCTGACATGCTTCAAGTGAACTGATCATAACTCCTCCAATACAGGTCCAAATGACTTGAAACCACTTCCATTGGAAAGCTAACTAAATTTTCTGTGTCTCCACAAAATCTTAGCATCAGAAGACATTTCTAAGGCCTCTGTCCATGCTCATATTTGTCTTGACCAGATCATGGATTGACTTCTCTTTTCATGGCCAAACTTGATTCTTCACCTCTTTTGGGGCCATAAGGCTTCCAAACACCTCAAATCACACCAAAGCATACTCCAACACCTGATAAGGACAAATGAATTCAAAATGGACCTAAACATGCCTAATGCCTAACTTATATGATAAAAATGCATGAGATATGTATGTTATAAACATGTAAAAATGCAAGATATCAGGCTCTAAGCAGAACTTATGCATGAGTTGATACAGTGCTCATCATGATCTTAGATCAGCTTTCGCTTGTCTCAAGAGGGTCATAGCATGTTTAGGATGTTATCAGGAATTGTATTAAAAGAATAATGCAATCCAAGTTCATGTTCTAGTTCATGACTCTAGAAACAAGCATTAAGAACATCCTAACAATGAATATCACAACTTAGCAATCTATAGTTGGGGTTAATCCCACATAACCTTTCTGAACCCTAAATCCAACAGGTGGATCTATTCAGACATGAAGTTTGTCACAGAAATCATAGATGAATAGATATAAAACTGAAATATAATAGATAATAAAAATCAATGGAGTTCCAGGAGGACTCTTATGGAGTTCCTCCCTTCTCTCCTAGAGAGACAATGAATGAAAGAAAGCTTAGAAAGTGTGTAAAGTGTGTAGCCGTCAACAATGGCTTAGAAATAACATAAATAGGGTTTCTGGTCGTCCAAAGGCATTCTGGTAATTTGTGATAGCTTCTGGGCTTCAGGCGGTCATAAAATATAGTTGGACCACATTCTGGAATCCATATCGATCGATATGAAGGCTTTCCAATCGATCGATATACATTCCTCTTCTCGACAGCCTTCTCTCGCGAGGCAGACTGACCACTCTTCAGTAAAACGGGCATAACTTCTGCTACAGGATGCTGATTGACCTGCGACAAGTGTCGTTGGAAAGCTAACTCAAAGCTATATCTCGTGTAAAAATATGGGCTAAATCCAACCGTGGAAAGGTCTCCATCCATAGCTAAACATCTGACGCGTCTGTGCAGTTATGCACCTCAAAAGACTCCAAAATCACCATATTTCTCCAGAATGTACCTGAACCTGTAAATACTCTAAATAGACTCTATATCGTAGTAAATATATATAAAAACACCTATAGACCATGGCTAAAAATGGGTAAAATCCATGGTGGATCAACTCCCCCAGACTTACCATTTTGCTTGTCCTCAAGCAAAACCAATAGGCAGTCTCTCTGAAAGAGGTTTAAAAACAGCAGGGACTCACATGATTTAAAACTTAGAATCATCACCTCTACAATATTGCAATCCACATCTAAAAAGTCCTAATCACAAAAGCACATTATACCATATCCTAGCTTAGCAACCAAATTCACCTAGCCAACAACTTAGCAAATCTTGTCTGACATTCCCCTCTACCAACCTCATTTCTTAACATAAATAAAAGTGTAGGCTTTACCTTGGGAGTATCGATCACAAGATGCAAGGATTCTCAAACAAGTATCTGGACCTGCAGGTAAAAGTTAGTTCATATCTTCTCTCTCTACTTATTTCTCTCTCAGTCAAAATCTGCTTCCATTGCAAGATCATTGACCAAGATTGGACAGGCTTCCATGAATCAAGACTTAATGGTGGTTGCCACCAAGTCCTGTTCACTTCTTTTTGACCTATATCCAAGAATTCATATGAATCGAACCTTGATGATTGCCGCCACCAAGTCCCGTTCGAATTCTTTTTGTTGGAATCCTTATGAAGCAAGCCTTAATGGTTGTAGCCACCAAGTCCTGTTCGGATTCCACCTAACTAAAAACCTATATATATATATATATATATATTTTTGTTTTTATCTAGGGTCGAAATGGAGAGAGAGAAGGTGATAAATCTACACAAGGCTTTTACCTTCCAGACATGTATGAAGAATCCGATCCCATGTATACCAAGCCCCCAAGACAAGCAATTGAGTCAGGTTTAGTGTTGGAGGTCAGCTTTGGTTCCTTCAAACAATCTTAGCAAGTGTTGATAGTTGACAGGTTGATCCGCTTTAGTATCTTTAGTACTATCTGCAATCAGTAAGTCTAGAATGGTGCTAAAGAGTGGTTAGATAACAAGCATAATTCTAATAAGTTCATTATCCCCTTCTTGACTGAATAAAAACTTTTGAAAAATATTTTATAAGACTCACAATAAACCAGTATCAGTAAACATCTCCCCAAACTTAAATTATACACTGTCCCCAGTGTATATCCAGCCGGAGTTATGTTGAGGATATAAATCATAAGTACACAAAGTAACAAGTAGAATCGATATACCTGACCGGATTAGGTGTCGATCGATGGAAATAGGTTACCATCGGTCGCTGCAAGTTATGTACTTTCGATCGATATCGACATGCTCACATCGGTCGAAATGATGGGCAATCGTCTACTTGGATCCTTTTTTTTAATATATATAGCTAACTAAAACACAATATTTGTAGAACCTCCCCCAGACTTAAAACAACACTGTCACCAGCATTATCCAGTCTAAGATTGGTGGGAAAATAAATTATAAGGACAATATTTAACAAGAAAAAACGGTATACCTGACTTTGATGTGAATATCGACCAACACAGTTAAGTGGCGATCGATACTTTTGATGCTTTGTCGAGCGATACTAGCTAGCCATCGTCGATTCCTATGGAAACTCGTCTTCCTCGGGTATTTCTCCTTTTTCCTAACATAAATAAAACACTAACTAGTAGTAATAATAAAACCAATAATCTAAATATTATATTTTTTTTTTGATGAACAGTGACTCTGCTACAGTAACTCTGCTATAGTAACTCCCGATTTCCTGCTACAGTGTCGCTCGATGCTACAGTGCCGTCGTTACTGTTCACTTTTTTTTCTCTTTTTTGTTTTGTTTTACCTGCAATAACTAAATGCAAAAATCAGTAATAAATAAAATTAAAACCAAATTTAAAACAAACCTAACAGTGGGTTGCCTCCCACTCAGCCCTTATTTTTAGTCATTAGCTTCACTTCTGGAGATCTGATTCAGTCCAGATGAGAATGAGATCTTGCTCCAAACCAAGTCTCAATGTCTACTCTCTGAAGCTTTATCATTCTTGTGTGAATCTATCATCTCAGCAATAAGGAGTGCCCTAAGCTTTGCAAATGGTTGTGAGAAGCATCTGCTGCGCACTCTGAATTTCCTGATACCATCTGAGAAGTGAGGAATCACTGATAACTGAGGATCTCCCTTGATCTTTTTCCTCTTCTTCGAATTCCTCCTCTTCTTTCCCCCAGACTTGTCTGATCGCATGGTGGTGCCTCCATCAAAAAGATTTTGACACACTTCAAACTCATTCTGCTCTGATTCGGGAAGGGTGTCGATCGATGGTATTTGATAGGTGTCGATCGATTATGAAGTGGTACAGTCGATCGATTTCGGATTGCTTATGTCGCTCGATAGTGCTTCTGTTGGGCCTTTATCTACTTCATCTGTAAATCGCAGGCCTTTCTCAAAAGCTTCTACGTGTTGTTGATCATCCAATACCTCAATGTAAGAACTCAGATACACACCTTTATCTGGTGGGATAGGAGATTCAGCTTCAAACAATGCGAATGGAACCATAAGCTTCACATGGTCATATATCCTCTTCACTCTTTTGTGAAACCCATCAGCTTCTTCTGTCCAGATAGGTGGTCTCTGATATTTAGGGACAGCAGGGTGTGAGGTCTTAGACATGTGCATTATCTCCTCAATCGGTCCTGGTTCAATCGGGTATCTTGATAGTTCATCCAAACATGGGTATCGATCAATGCAATCGGGTGAGTGTCGATCGATGCAGTCGAGTGTGTTCAATCGGGTATCTTGATACAAAAGAAGGCAGACAACTCCTGAGGAAGTGGTGAGAGTAAAGAGGGTGTGATCTAACTCAGACTTCCTAAAGCCTTGCCCATTCATTGTAGTACTCAGCTTGTTGTACCAAGCTCTTGGTGATTGCTTCAACCCATAGATTGCCTTCTTTAGTCTCAAGACATTCCCTGGCTTCACAAGACTCTCAAGACCCGGTGGAGGATGCATATATACTTCATCTTCAAGCTCTCCTTGAAGAAAGGCATTCTTCACATCCATCTGCCAAAGTCCCCACTCAAGGTTCACAGCAAGAGATAGGACTATTCTGATTGTATGTAGCTTGGAAACAGGAGCAAATGTATCAATGTAGTCTTCTCCATAGGTCTGAGTGTATCCTCTTGCAACCAGTCTAGTCTTCTTTCTGTCCACAGTTCCATCAGCCTTATACTTGAAAGTGAATATCCATCTACTGGTCACAGCCTTCTTCCCTTTTGGCAATGCACTCTCATACCAAGTGTCATTCTTTATCATAGCATTGGCCTCATCCCCAACAGATTCTTTCCAATCTTCATGCATCATTGCTTCTTCATATGACCTTGGAACAAAGCTCTTGTCTAAGCTTGTCATGAAAGCACAATGCTCTTCAGGATATTGAGAAAAGGAACACACTGCTTGGGAAGGATGCTCCACAGCCTGGGCATTGTAGTACACTCTCGTGTTTACCCAGTTGGAAGGATCCTTCCTTTGCTGTGTGCTCCTCCTCAAAGGTACATTCACTTCTTCTTCGGCAACTGCTTCTTGTTGTATCTGATATTCTTGCTCAGCTTCTTGACCTTCAGTCTGATCCTCTAATGTGGTATCTTCCTCACTATCTTCTCCACTTTGGACAGGAACATCAACATCAGAGCTATGACCTTCTAAACCTCCAGCTTCACCCGAGCCTTGTCCCTGGTCTTCTTCACTTCTAGCTTCTGATTCATGTCCCCCCTCATGTTCAAAGTGGGGTGATTCTTGAGCAGCAACTGGTGGGTACTCTTCACGCCTGTGCTGATCCTGGTATACCCCAATTCCAAGACCTTCTAGGATGTTTCTCAAGCTAGTAGCCGCATCTGATGGTTGAGATAGACCTTCCAGCTCTTCCCAATTCTTCCCATCTTAGTAACCTTTCTCTTCCATGAACTTTACTTCTCTGGACACTAAGACCTGATATGATCATGGACCAGTCAAGTAAAGAAGACAATGAGATCATGGATGAGCCAGCTGATGAAGGTGTTCTAGCCATATCTGAAGGTCATATGACTCGAGCCAGAAGCAAACAACTTAAAGAATCCATTGGAGGATTATTTCAGACATTATTGAAGCAAGAAGAGAGTCTTGGAAGGAGCTTGATCATCCAAGACACACTTACCACAATTCAAGCCATTTCATTTTCTAGATAGACATCAAATGAGCAAGTAACATATGTGTGCTCTTTTTCCCTATCTTTGGTTTTGTCCCACTGGATTTTCCAAATATAGGTTTTTAATGATGCCATATGTTGCTTTCCTATCACTCATTTGAGGCATCTCCTCCAGAGCCCCTAAATGTCAAAAGGCAATCTCACAAAGACACCGATTTAAACATAAAGTTAAATATTTATTTTTAAAGTCGGAAATAGGGGAAATGACATAAAGCCTTGGAATAGTTGAAGTATTTACAATTTGTACCAGGGTATAACCCATCCGACCCGACTCGACCCGGCTTTATGACCAATTCAATTGAACTGAATCGTCTAACCGTTGAACAAATCCCTCGAAACCAGACCAATCCCTCGAAACCGAACCAATACCCCGAAACCGAACCAAATCTGTCGGTTTTAGCAAACCCTCTGAATCAATTTAATTTATTTACCAAACTCGGATTCGAGAGATCTTTCATTTCTCCCCTTTTCACTCGAGAGAGAAACCCTAAAATCAAAATCGATTTCAATCGGTGGAGAAGAGGGGTCCTCCAGTGAGAACGAGAGAGAATCCGATTGCGAGAACACCGATTGCGATGGTGGTCGAAACGAGACGAGGGAGTAGGAGGAAGGAGAATCCAACGGAGGAAGAGGCTCGGAGAGTGAAGTTTGTAAAGACGGCCTCGGATATTATTGACAAGACGACGACGGCACATACGACGGAGATTGTTGAATCGAAAGACTCTACGGAGAAGACGACGGATGTCTCGACGGAGAAGACGAGTGAGGATGCGAGGGAGAGTACGGCGGAGATAACGGAGCCGAGTGATGTGGCTGTAGAATCTGCTCCGGCGTTAGTAAACAATGGTCCTGCTGGCCCATCTCCTCCAGCTCCTCCAGCAACTCCGGCGATTGGGAGTGAATCTGATGAAGAAGAGAATGAGGAAACCCCTTCTTCTGGAGATGAAGAGAATGGTCATGACGATGGCTCCGATGGTTCTAGCCAGGAGAATGAAGATGCTGAAGAAGAACAAGAAGAAGCAGATGAGAACGACGAGACTGAAGAAGAAGGAAATGGAGATGGAGAAGGAAATGATGATGAGAAAGAAGATTCTGAAGAAGAAAATGTAGACCGAGAAGAGTTAGCAAATGGAGACGAGAATGAGAATCCACCTATTGCATCGAATCCACCTGAACCCGAGGTAACAAATTTTAAATTGAGTGTGTTAATCTTAGGAATACTAGGGGAAGTATAGGAAAACATGTTAGTTTTGGTACAGCTAATCTGAAATTGTGTAAACAGATTCGTAACTTGGATATAACTTGCATCTAAATTGGATATAACTTTAGTATTACTTGGATATAACTTTAGTATAACATAGTGAAAACTTTGGTATAACTTGCAGGGTTTGAATGGAAATGTGGCAACCGAGGCAATTAAACCAACCAGCATGTTCTTCAAGCCAACCGATTACATAAAAAAAATAAAGCTAGGGACAAGGTGTATGATAGCTAGCGCGATTAAGACGCTAAAAAATCTCAAACCCAAGCTGTCTAACGCGGAGTTGAGCTGGTTCACAGAGCATCCTCAGTTCAGACACATTTTCCACATGAAGAGAGAGAACAACCACAGGGTTCAGGGTATGTGGATGTTGTTGCTGCGTACTGCTGGTACCGAGAAGCTGAGAGAAGTGTGGTTCATTGTGAATGGGATTCCCATCCGTTACGGGCTGAGGGAACATGCTTTGATATCTGGGCTATTCTGCCAGAACTATCCTCTCGGCTACAAAGAGCATGGTGGGACGAGGTTTGTTGATCGTTATTTCAAGAAAGGAGAACCCAGAAGGTTAGAGGATGTTAAGAATAAGCTGGTGAACATGGGACCCCACAAAGACAGACTGAAGATGGCGGTTCTATTCTTCTTAGCTTCGGTTGTTTGTGCGCAAATGAAGGTTGGACACAAGGCTAATGATGTGTTAGAGGTGTTCCTATGATTACATGGTGAAGGAGATCTCTCACACAATGGAGCATTTTGGAGGGGTGGTGAAAGAGAAAACATTATGGCCGCTTCCAGGTTTCTGTGTTCCACTTGAGGTATGCAAAATCCCGTTAAACCTGTCCGACAATATTGTTGTTTATTGATGCAAAAATGTTGTGTGTTACATCTTCTTGCATTCGAGGCAATTCCTAAGCTAGGAATAGCGTTCAGACAACCTGTGGAAGGAGCTGATCCCAAATGTCCGAGGATGTGCAAGTCTTATTTCAAACGAAATGGAATGACAGGGGTGTCACTTTTTGGTGATAAACAAGGAACTGGGTAACACAACTGTAAGTCATCCTGTGAACTAAAGTAGACGTAGAGTAAACTGTGGTATAAGTAGGATAGGAATTAAGTGAAACTGTGGTAGAACTATGGAAGTACTTAGGTAGTACTAGAAACAGAACTAGGAATTAAATGGAACTATGGTAGAACTAAGGTAGAACTAGAAACCGAACTAAGGAGTGTTTTGCTAAGTTTAAAAATTAATTATGTGTGTGACAGGATATTGACAACATCATCCCCACAAAAAGTACACGAGAAGAAAGCCTCTTGGATGAGATTATGGAAGATGAAGACGATGTTGATAACCCTGATATAGATGTGGACAGTTGGGAGAAGTGTCTAGAAGCTGGTGAGAAGGTTTTTTTTAAGACATGTTCGACGAAGATGTAGCTGGGCGTGAAAGACAGCCATAACTGATTGAAGATGCAGCAGGGGATGAAGTACAGGTAGGTGAGCAGTCGATTCAACTGGGAGATGTTATGAGGTTGCTGAAAAGAACAATGAAGCTGTTCAGGACAGTTGACAAGAAGGTTGACCAGTTGGATGGGAGATTGGCCCCGCTTGAGGAGTTTGTCAGGGAAGCAAAAGGCAAAGCAGCAGAGGTTGAAGAAGCAGAAGCACAAGGCGAAGTAGCAGAAGTAGAATCACAAGGGAAAGGGAAAAGACGGAAAACCAAGAAGTCTGTGAGGAAATCCAAAAACAGAAAACCAAGTGAAGTCGAGTGAAACAAAGTCTTTGGATGTTTTATGTTTATTGTTTTTTTTTTGTTAAAGACAAACAAAGTCGATGAATGTTTATCTTGTTTGTGATGTGGATTTATGAGTTTAACTATGTTATGACTAAGTTGTTATGTGATATTAGTGTTGTTATCTATGTTATAGGTGAATTATAATTATATGACATAGTATATAACTATCTTGAATTATAGCATAAGTTTTGATAGAGACACGCAAAGACTGAAGAGGACAAACCTAGTACTTATACAAGTCTTAACAGAACAAAACAAGACTTGTAACCGAAACTGGAAATAGATAGATAAGGAAAACAAAGTTTTTTTAGCACATCCATAAACTAATAACTTGAGATTTGAGAATCTCATGGACGGGATGTAGAGGTAATAAGCCTCTTAAGCTTAGCAATCTCTTCAGCCATATCATCCACCTCCCTCCTTAGGCGCCTCACTTCATCCTCAACACCGAAAGCCCATGGCTGCCGAAAATGCATCCCATCATCCTACACAGTTTCACGCAGAGTATAACTCAGTTTCACTCAGTATGACTAACACAGTTTCACCCAGAGTATAAGTAAGTTTTACTCAGTATGACTATCAAAGTTTCACCCAGAGTATAACTAAGTTTCACTCAGTATGACTATACAAAAAAGGAAATTACCTCATAATTCTTGCAGGTGAAGTACCTACTCCCAGGGAAGGTATCTAAATCGTGGCGATACTTCGGATTTGGAGAAACATCCGTCTTAATTTCACCACCACATGGGCAACGGGTAGGATTTCCATCCTGGGCATCGCAGATGTAGCCTAACATGTCGTAGTGTTCCTTGTGTTTCTTCATGTCCTTCATCTCTTCGTACGGATGAGTCATGGTCGGTAGAGGGGAAAGAGTAAAACCGTGGATGTAGAGAGAATTTAGAAAAGATAAGGAGTGTGAGGAGGACGAAGAGTGGAGTCGAGTAGATATCGACGAGATGAGAGATGAGAAGTGAGTAGAGAGAGAGAGAGAGTGGTTGGGAAGTGACTAAAGTGAAACAGAGCACATTAGATGAGACAAGAGAGAGAGAGAGAGGGAGAGAGAGTGAGGGAATCTACTTTTTGACCGAAATAATTGTAAATTTTCGGATATTATCGATTAGGCGGGAAATATTTTTTAGTTTCCCCCCCCCCCCAAAATATTTGGTCATAGTTATACTGAAGTTTCAGGTGTTACCAAATTTCTTCATAGTTCTATTTTTCGTGATTTCAACATTTTTTAGTTTTACGTGTAATTTAATTTATGAATAAAGTTTTACTTGTTATTTTTCCTCATTACCATGTAAGCATAACTGATAAGTGCAAGAATATTTTAGAAATCACGAGAATTGTGGAATACTCCTTTGTAAGCTGGTCTTATTAAAAAAGTGATCTTGGAAAGACTATACAATGCATAAGAGAAAATGTGACGTCGATGAATTAGTTTAATTAATATTTGTTATTTTCACTAATATAATTTCAGCATGAGTTTCTGTTGATGAATTAGGGGATTAGTCAAGTGAGTCTGTTTGTGCATTAACAATTATGTGTGTTGGATTAGAGGGGATTATGTCAAGTAAATATTTGTTATTACTTTGTAACACCGTGGTTTTACTAGTTTTCCGTGGTTTTCCATAGTTGCAACATAAGTTCCACAACTCTTAAACATAGGTTCCAATACTGGGAAACATAAGTAAACCTAGAAAATACATTCTCACATCATTAAACTAAACAAAAAGATTTTGAAAGTCTCTAACAATTTCCTCTTCTTGTTGGATCCTCTCCAAATTTTTTGTCAGTTCTGCAATGGTTTCGTTTAACTGCTCGATCACTCTACGCTGCTCTTGGATCTCATCCCGGGCTTCAATCAAAGCCAATTTTTGCCATTCTGTACCATCCTCTACATCAAACCATTTGAAGTACTTGCATCTATTTTTCTCCTGCCACAAATAACCATTGTAAATAATTTAATTTTCAATTCCGATCTCGGATCACTATTTCTATCATCAGCTGGGATACCTTATAACGCGGACAGCAATAAAATCGTCGCCCCGGGTTCTTGTCTGTCCAAGCTTGTCTTATTTCATTTAGAGAGAGAGAGAGAGAGAGAGAGAGAGAGAGAGAGAGAGAGAGAGATGCAGTATTTATTTCATTTAGAATTATTAGATTTATAAAGGACCAAATTCGGGTATATTCGGGAACAGTTATACTTAGTTATACCAATGCTCTCAGTAGTTATCCAAATCCGATTAAAATTAACAAGTTCAACATTCCAAAAGCAACATAGCCAATTAAACAATCCAAAAGCAACATAGCAAAAGCACATACCAAAAGCAACATAGCAAAAGATCTAGTTTGGTTCACTTGGAGGATTAGTACGCACTCCAAACAACAGCCAATTAAAACCAAAATTTGTCCTTGCTCGCCTTACGTTTTGTGTCCTTTTACGCCGTTCTCCAACTGATGGATTCCTATTAATCTTTTTCCTTCCCTTCCTCGTCAGCTTTTTCAGAGGTATGACCTGGAGCTCTTTGATGTGATCTGGTACATTCCATTCAGACTTGTCCGGCAGAGAATAAATGGTCATGTAATAAGCCATTGCCCAAAGTTCTGTCCAGTAATACTTTGAGCACAACTGATGATACTATATGTTGATCTCACGTCGACGACCAGTAGCAGCAGGAACCTCAAGGAAATATATGTAAGCAGCAAGTCCGTGAAGACAAGGATACTTTTCATAATCATACACCTTGCAGCTACATGACTTTGCTATCAAATTCACCAAATAAACCTTCCCATTGTCAGTGTTGGTTACCTCAAACTCAAGATCATAACTATTCAGCTCACGCACTGGCGTTTTCTCAGCTTTGCTCCATATGTTGTGCAAATGGATCTCAACTAGAGGAACCAGTTTGGTATCAATTGATCCAGACACGGTGTCCTTCCGATGTTCATTAAACCAGTCAGATATTTTTTTGATGATTGTATCCAACAATGGTATCAAGGCATACCTCCTTGCGTCCCCAAATGCGCTATTCATCGACTCCACACTGTTGCTAGTGTCCAAGTTGTATCTACAACCTGGAAAATAGACCCTAGCCCATGTTTCTCTGTTAGTGTTCTCCTCCAAATACTTGTAGGCCGAAGGATATCTAACCTTAAAAGATGCATAAGCAGCCTCGAACTCATTCACTGTGTAATACCTAGCCAACTCCATAAATCTCCATGCCACTACGGCTTTGATGGTGTTACAAGCATGGTTTCTCACATTCTGAGCTAGATGCCATATACAATGGCCATGGTGAGATTGTGGATACAAATTAGCCACAGCGGTGATGAGGCTCTGATTTCTATCGCTCATAAAAACTATTTCAGAAGAGTCCGGTATAACAGTTTTGAGCATCTAGAAAAACCAAGTCCAACTAGCATTATTCTCACCGTCAAGTACCGCAAATGCGAGGGGATAATGGTGACGATTAGGATCTTGAGCTTTAGCAAATACTAACACCCCACCATATCCGTTCTTCAAAAATGTAACATCCACAAGAATCACTTTCCTCATGGCCTTAAACCCTTCAATGCAAGCTCCTAAAGCTATGAAAAGGTACTTGAACAGACCTGCCTCATCCAACTTCACCTTTGTTGTTGTTCCGGAATTAACCTGCTCTAACATGTACAAGTAGCTAGGCAACATCTTGTAGCTGTCTTCTGAATTACCACGCAACTCACGCATAGCTAGATTTTTCCCTCTCAAGACTGTGGAGTAAGATACCAATACACCCAGTCTTAACAGGAGTCTTCAGTTTTCCAGGATATTCCTCATTCAAAAAAGTTGCAACTAATTCTGCAGGTCCTTTCCTTTTGCTGTTGCAGCTATTACTTTGATTAGTCCGAGAGCATGTATGCACACCCCCGTACCTCCTAATAGAAAAAAATTCCGTCTGTGGAATCCTCGCAGCTCGCAATCCCCATTTACAGTTTGCTTCACAACATTTTAACACCAACCGTTTACGATCAGATTTTTTAATAATATAACGAAAGCTGCCACCAAATGCAGCTCTATCCACCACCTCTTGAAGTGATCTCTTGTTTGGAAATTCCTGTAGAAGGTACAGACCCATACCATCTCCCCATTCCTCTGTAACTTGACTACATTTTACTAAAGTTAGTTGCTCAACATACATATTGGGCTGCATATTAACACTGCCATCCATCTCAGCTGTGTTGTCCGTCTCAGCTGCGGTGTCCTTCTCAGCAGCGGTTTCCGTCTCAGCTGCAGTTTCCGTCTCAGCTGCGGTTTCCGTCTCAGCTGCGGTTTCCGTCTCAGCTGCGGTTTCTGTCTCAGCGTCTGTATCCATAAAATCATCATGTCTTGTTTCGCCATCATTCCCTGCCTCTATCTGATTCTTCTGTTGATCTGCCTCCCCGTGTTCTACATACAGAATCATGGCTTTAGGTCCGACCTCATCATCATTTCCCTGCAACGCTTGGTAATTCATACCAACAGAACTTTTGCACAGTCTTGACAGCACCTCTAACTGATCTGATATACTCGTCTCCTCCACTAACAAAAGACTTCTACGGTTGTCTTTATCAATTGTTATCAGGTAAACAAACAAATCCTCATCATCACAAATAGTTAGCTCTTCCTCACATCCAACCACCATCGGCATATACCTGAGCACCAGTTTTACATTCCTTTCATTCAACGACAGCTTTTTATACAACCTTTCCTCTAGCATTGCCAAAGTTATATCATCCACTGTTGTCTTCATGGTTACACTATAGATTCGATCTTTGAAGTTGAAATGTATGCTCACGTGTTTCGTCATCGTATCCTGCAAAAACAACAAATTCAAGTGACAGTTATACTAGTGTTATCTAATTATCCACAGTTATACATATTATACTTCAATTATCAGTTCTACTAGTTTTATCAAGTTATGCTTCAACTACATATCAAATTGAGGTTTCGGGTACTATAAGCTCAAGAACCTCAACTCAATTCCATACAATCAACCAACCATATGCTTTAATTGATTCCCATATCCAACTACACACCCTAAAAACAATTTTTATCCAATGCAGCTCGGGGAGGATAACAACTAACCTGCATTCGCCGGAGGAAGGCTCGTCGGCTGCGTTTCCGTAGAATCCAACGATCGAGCTTTCTAGGGAGCTGCGAATTGAATTGGAGGAGCTGGAATCGAGCTGATCGAGCTTTCTGGGGAGGACGACGACGAAACCAATCGGGGAATGGAGAATTTAATTTGCATCGTATATTTTGTTTTATTTTTATTTTTGGGTATCAGAATCAGATACCCAAACCGACCAATCGATTAACCTGCCATAACCCAAACCAGTTGTTCCAGACCAGAACCATCTCAACCCGATTTCCCTCAATTTTCGATTTTTCTATTTTCTTTATTTCACCCACCGAAGGGCATTTACGACATTTCACTCGAGCTGATTAAATGAGGGGCATAGGAGGTTGATAGAGCCCATAGGATATTTTGCATTTGACATTCAGGGAATCCCATGGAGGAACCTTGATGGGTCATTTTGGTATAGCAAAAACTCTTAAAGTATTGTAGGATCACATGAAACGCGATGTTGAGAGAATCTGTGGGAGATGCACTACTTGCAAGCTTGCAAAATCTAAGGTTCAACCACACGGTTTGTACACTCCTTTACCTATTCCTACTCACCCTTGGAATGATATATCTATGGATTTTATTGTGGGTTTGCCAAGGACCAAGACAGGTAAGGATTCTATCTTTGTAGTTGTGGACAGGTTTTCTAAGATGGCACATTTCATTGCTTGCCATAAAACTGATGATGCATTGCATGTTGCTAACCTGTTCTTTAAGGAGATAGTGCACATTCATGGCATGCCTAGGACTATAGTTTCTGATAGAGATACTAAGTTTCTTAGTTATTTTTGGAAAACTCTTTGGTCTAAGCTAGGTACTAAGCTGTTATTCTCTACTAAATGTCATCCACAAACTGATGGGCAAACTGAGGTAGTTAATAGAACTCTTAGAACTCTCTTGCGTGCATTCATTAAAAAGAATTGGAAATCATGGGAAGACTTGCCTCGCTGTGAATTTGCTTATAATCATGCTCAACATTCTGCATCTAAGTATTCTCCTTTTGAAATTGTTTATGGGTTCAATCCCATCTCACCTTTGGATCTAATGCCTTTACCTGAGTGTGAAAGGGTCAGTATGGATGGGAAAAAGAAAGCAGAGATGGTGCAGCAGATTCATGAGCAAGCAAGAAGAAACATTGTTGAGAAAACCAAGCAGTACACTAAAAGAGCAAACAAAGGCAGGCGGGAGATCATCTTTGATGTAGGTGATAAAGTGTGGGTTCACTTGCGCAAGGAGAGGTTCCCAAATGAAAGAAAGTCTAAGCTCATGCCACGGATTGATAGCCCCTTTGAAGTCATCCAGAAAATCAATGACAATGCCTACAAGCTTGATCTTCAAGATGATTTAGATTTGAGGACAAATCCTTTTCAAGAGGGAGGGGATGATATGATCATGGACCAGTCAAGTAAAGAAGACAATGAGATCATGGATGAGCCAGCTGATGAAGGTGTTCTAGCCATATCTGAAGGTCCTATGACTCGAGCCAGAAGCAAACAACTTAAAGAAGCCATTGGAGGATTACTTCAGACATCACTGAAGCAAGAAGAGAGTCTTGGAAGGAGCTTGATCATCCAAGACACACTTACCACAATTCAAGCCATTTCATTTTCTAGATAGACATCAAATGAGCAAGTAACATATGTGTGCTCTTTTTCCCTATCTTTGGTTTTGTCCCACTGGGTTTTCCAAAGATAGGTTTTTAATGAGGCCGAATGTTGCTTTCCTATTACTCATTTGATGATCTCAGTTTTTAAACTTTATTTTAATTTTTATCTTATGTTTTAAATTAAGACTATGGTTTATTTGTAACACATTTAGAGACCAAGGAGCCTGTTCCTTGCCCTCTCTATATATAGGCTGTCGAAAGCCCTAATAGAGGCATCCAATCTTTTATTTTCAGACTCTTGTCTCTCTCTCTGCCGACTGCAAGCTCTCTTGTAGATCTGAGTGTTCTTGAGTCTTTGTTAGTGTGTCATATCTAACAAAACCACAAGAGTGATTGTCTTAGTGTGTCATATCCAAGGGATTCACTTAGGAGTATCAAGGAGACCTCTCACATCTCTTTGTGTCACCATTCATTCCACAAACCTTGAACCAGATTGAATCTTTTGATTCTCTGTTTGCAAGGATCTATCCCATTCCAACCAAAGAAGCATCCTAGGGGTGTATTATTTGGTATCAGAGCAACTCTGGCTAGGGAAGTCTCATTTTTCTTTATGTTCTTCACTCGATCTCTCATTTGTTTTCACAACCATTGCTAGATCTGAGTTTTGTTGTCTCATATCTGTCGATCTGTTTCACTCTGACTTCAGTATTGATAGATCTAAGAGTTTCTATTATAGATCTGTGTTGAATCTGTTCATCTTTTGCTATTGTTGTGTTAGATCTGTTATTTTTATCAGTTTATTGCTCGATCTGTTGTTAAACCGGTGTAAGATTGATTGATCTATCCTTACTCTGTCGAAATCTGGTAAAAAAAAAAAGAGTTGATCTTTCAAAAAGTCTCTTGGTTTTCTTATTGTTTAAGTTACAGAAAATTCAAAATCTGATCAAAGTTTCCTTTACCACCTGTTTCATCTTTGTTTTGTTTCCTTATTTGATTTCGATTTTTTTTTGGACTCTCTTACTGGCTGAGTATGTTGTTGATCTCAGCTACCAATGGGAGACGAGACAGAGGAAGAAGCAACCCTGATGAGGCGAAATAAAATGTTGATGGAAGCCATGACTGCTCAGCTGAATAAAACCATGTTGGAGAGCATGACTGAGATGATGGAAGAAAATATGAAAGAGATCAGAGATGAGATCAGACAAGCTACTGGTCAAGGTCACAGCAATGAGAGCAGAAGGAACCGTCGAACTCACACTCAGCAAGAGCATGGTGGTTCACAAGAGACTGATAATTATTATGAGCGTCACAGAAGTGAGAAAAGTGGTTCATCATCATCATCGCGAGATAGTAGAAGGAGACATCGTCTTGATCATAATGGGAGAATGCTTTACCGTGATGAGCTTGCTGGTTTGAAGCTTAAGATCCCTCCCTTCCATGGCAAGGTTGATCCAGACGCATACCTTGAGTGGGAGAAGAAGATTGAGCTTGTTTTCAACTGCCAGCACTACACCAATGCTCAAAGGATCCAGATTGCTGCAACTGAGTTTTATGACTATGCCTTGAGCTGGTGGGATCAACTGGTGACTACAAGAAGACTGAATCAGGAGTATCCAGTTGAGTCTTGGCATGAGATGAAGTCTCTTATGCGTAAGAGGTTTGTACCTAATCACTATCATCGCGACTTGCATCAGAAATTGAGGAGACTTACACAAGGATCTAAGACCGTGGAAGAGTACTATCAGGACATGGAGTTGCTGATGTTGAGAGCTGGTATATCTGAGGACAGAGAGGCTACTATGGCAAGGTTTCTTGGAGGACTTAACCGCGAGATACAGGACAGTGTGGAGATGCAAGATTATGTGGAGATAGAGGAGATGTTGCACAAAGCTATTCTTGTGGAGCAGCAGATCAAAAGGAAGCATAACTCGCGTGGGAGCTATGGAAACAGCAAGTACCAGCATTCTAAAGATGAGAAACCGTCTTATCTGAAGGATAGCAAGCCTCAGCAGAAAGAAGATACTAAGCCAAGCAGCACACCCAGCAAGGATAAAGGCAAAACTGAAGCTACTAGTTCCAGAACCAGAGATGTTAAGTGTTTTAAGTGTCAAGGGCGTAGGCATTATGCTAATGAGTGCACCAACAAAAAGGTTATGATTCTTCTTGAGAATGGGGAGTATGAATCAGAGGAAGAGAAGTCTGAGTCTGATCATGAGAAGTCAGGAGAAGAAAGTGAAGTGGAACCAGTAAGAGGCAGATTGTTGGTAACAAGACGGCTCTTGAACTTGCAAACTAAGAATGGAGAACTTGAGCAGCGCGAGAATCTATTTTACACCAGATGTCTGGTTCAGGGAAAGGTGTGCAGTCTCATAGTTGACGGTGGTAGCTGTGTCAATGTAGCCAGTGAGACCATGGTGAAGAAGTTGGGTTTGAAAATTTAGAAGCACCCAAGACCATAGACGTGTGAATCATGATGGCTTCACCAACAAACACACATTTGAATTCAAGGGAAAGAAGACTGTTCTGGTGCCTCTGTCTCCTAAAGAGGTTCATGAAGATCAACTCCATCTTCAGAAAAATAAAGAGATAGACCTCAAACCTGATCAGAACAAGCAACACAGCCTCTATGCTAAACAGGGAGATATCAAAAGAATTATTCACTATCAAAAGTCTATTATCTTGCTTATGTTTAAGGATACTTTACTAACAGTCACTGATCACACACCGGATCATCCGAGTGAACTAGTCTCTCTTTTACAGGAATATGCAGATGTATTTCCAGAAGAAAGCCCCATTGGATTGCCTCCAGTTCGTGGGATTGAGCATCAAATTGACTTTGTACCTGGTTAACCACTACCAAACAGACCTGCATACAGAACTAATGCAGTGGAGACTAAAGAATTGCAAAGACAAGTAGAGGAGCTGATGGAGAAGGGTCATATCCGAGAGAGCTTGAGTCCATGTGCAGTTCCAGTGCTCCTTGTGCCTAAGAAAGATGGTAGCTAGCGCATGTGTGTTGATTGCAGAGCCATCAACAATATAACAATGAAGTATCGCCACCCTATTCCTAGATTAGATGATATGCTTGATGAATTGCATGGCTCTTGCATATTTTCTAAAATTGATCTGAAAAGTGGTTACCATAAAATTAGAATGAAAGAGGGAGATGAGTGGAAAACTGAGTTCAAAACTAAGCATGGTTTATATGAGTGGTTAGTCATGCCTTTTGGATTAACCAATGCTCCTAGTACATTCATGAGACTGATGAATCATGTGCTTAGATCTTTCATAGGCATTTTTGTTGTTGTGTATTTTGATGATATCTTAGTTTACAGCAAGTGTCTTGAGGATCATATAGAGCATCTTAGAGCTGTCTTGAATGTTTTGAGAAATGAAAAGCTTTATGCCAACCTGAAGAAGTGCACCTTTTGCACAGATAACTTGGTTTTTCTAGGTTTTCTTGTGAGTGCAGATGGTGTAAAGGTTGATCAGGAGAAGATTAAAGCAATACAAGAGTGGCCGAGTCCAACTACAGTGGGAGAAGTAAGGAGTTTTCATGGGCTGGCAGGTTTTTATAGGCGCTTTGTGAAAGATTTCAGCACTCTAGCAGCTCCACTGACTGAGATAATCAAGAAAGATGTTGGATTCAAGTGGGGGTAAGCACAAGAAACCTCATTTCAAATCCTTAAAGAGAAGCTTACTCACTCTCCTCTTCTTATACTTCCTGACTTTTCTAAAACATTTGAAATTGAATATGATGCTTCAGGAATTGGTATTGGTGCTGTGTTGATGCAGGATAGAAGACCTATTGCATATTTCAGTGAGAAACTCAGTGGAGCTACTCTCAACTATGCTACATACGACAAGGAACTATATGCCTTGGTCAGAGCTCTACAGACCTGGCAGCATTATCTCTGGCCAAAGGAGTTTGTCATTCACACAGACCATGAATCTCTGAAATACCTTAAGGGACAAAGTAAGCTCAACAAGAGACATGGCAGATGGGTAGAATTCATAGAAACATTCCCTTATGTTATCAAATACAAACAAGGTAAGGAAAATATAGTTGCTGATGCACTATCCAGAAGGTATGTTCTCTTGAATACTCTTGATGCTAAGTTGCTAGGTTTTGAGCAGATTAAAGAAATGTATTCATCTGATCCTGACTTTCAAGAAGCTTATAATTCATGTGCTAAGTATGCTGCTGGTCATTACTTTAGGCAGGATGGATTCTTATTCTATGACAATCGTTTATGTGTGCCTAATTGTTCATTGAGAGATCTATTTGTCAGGGAATCCCATGGAGGAAGCTTGATGGGTCATTTTGGTATTGCAAAAACTCTTAAAGTATTGCAGGATCACTTTTACTAGCCACACATGAAACGCGATGTTGAGAGAATCTGTGGGAGATGCACTACTTGCAAGCTTGCAAAATCTAAGGTTCAACCACACGGTTTGTACACTCCTTTACTGTTGGGGTCAAAATCGGTCAACGACGAAATCGTCACCCGAAAGTCCTCGAAAGAAAAACCAAGTAACGATCAAAGCCAAGAAACGGGTCGTCACTCGATGAACTCACAAGAAGGCATGAACGGACCGTGAGCCCCGGGGATCAACGAAGGCAAGCAGGCACCGGCGGACGCAGGACACGGCACGGGCGTCAGGATTGCCCTGTCCTGTTTAGCGCCAGCGGCAAGAGTCCTGGTTCCTACCTATGCAATCGTCTCGTGATCTCGTACAAGGGCAGCATCTTGGTCCCTTAAACCCATGTCCGGATTGTCCGTAAACTACAATGATTCTTCCGCAAAGCCTTCTCGATTGCTTAAAAGTTCATATTTTAAACGTCTAAAGTTCGATGCCACATTACTCAAACCTTTGAAAACGGTTATCTCGAAATCTACGGCTAAAGATCCTCCCAAAACCCAAAGATTTCCCGCCCGAACGACTAACGGGGGGAAAGATCGAACAACGGAAAACCCACGGACGGCAAGACGGCCTGGCACCGGCGGGACGCGTCACGCGAGCCGGCCTGGCGCCGGCGGCACGTGTCACGCGGGCCGGCCTGGCGCCGGCGGCACGCGTCACGCGGGCCGGCCTGGCGCCGGTGGCACGCGTCACGCGGGCCGGCCTGGCGCCGGTGGCACGCGTCACGCGGGACGGCCTGGCGCCGGTGGCACCTCGGACTGGCGCCGGCGGCACCCCAGCCTGGCGCCGGTCAATGGCCCTCGTCCTGGTCTCGGTCCCATCGTGCTCGGTCTGATCCCATCTTGGCTTGTTTGGATCAATCTTCGTGAGTTTGGTACGATCACGGTTATTCTAAACACCAAACATCTCGACTATACGAGGAATTGGGGTTCCTTTGGAAATGCCGAAACCTTCAAAAGACTTTTCTTTCGAAAAACCGTAAAAACGTATAAACGGCCCGACGTGGCCAAAACGGCACACTTACGATTTTCCGAAAAGGAAGGATAACTATGACGGTTTATCTTTATCCTCACATAAGAGATAAATGTCAAGTTTCCAGAAGATAAATGTCAAATTTTCCGAAGATAAATGTCAAGTTTCTCGATAAGCACGAAGATGGACGAAAATGGAAAAAGCCCGATTCAGCCCGCAAGAAGATAGACCGTCTTAAGAGGAGTATATAAGGAGAGCTTTGGGCGAGGAGGAAATCATCACAAAACTTCCAGAGCACTTAGCACTTAGAGCGACTTAGCATTCTTTTCTGTTTTCACTAGCGAGCTGCGACTCAACTAGTATAGACTTAGGCAGCCGGACTAGCGGACTTTTCGACAGCTCTTGTAGCCGATTTCTTTACTCGTTGTACACGCTCAAACGAGAATTCAGAAATAAGATCTCTTTCGCTCTTTCTTTCGATTATCGTTTTTTACAACTTTAATCTCCATTGATTGTATCGTGTGTGGCTCAGCAGATATCCGGGACCTTCAAGGAAGATCGGGTTAACTCGGTTTTCCTCCAAATCGTTTATCGGAAATTGATGGTGTGAATTTCGGTTCCCACAGTTTGGCGCTAGAAGGAGGGGGGGTTACGGATCTATCTATCTCGCAACTGCACACGCTCGATCATGTCTATTGACGTCACCAAAGATCAGCCAATGCTAGACGGAACACCCGTCGACGCCAACGTTGAGAAGACTCCAACTGGAGATGCGTCCACAGTCACTGCTGATGCAAACACTGAGGCGCTCAGACAAATGAAGGAACTGTTTACCTCCGCCCAAGAACGGGCGGAACAACAGGACAAGCTAATAACCTCGCTCGCAAAACAGTCGACACCTTAACTGCGAGGAGCAAGTTGCCTCGCGGATCCACCAAAGCGCGGCGCGGCAGAAGACTCGACTTTGGATCTCCCGGAGAACGAGAGAAAGATGCCTCGAAAGAGCCTACTCCCGAGGAAACGGCTCCAAGAGGACAGCAAACGACCTCGCAGAACCTTCCACCCCCAGCACGGAAAACAAGGAAAGCGACGTCGAGCGCATCGATCTAGATATCAGCGACCAATCGGATCCTTCCGATGAAGACGCTGACATCCACCCCAGGAAGACCCGAAGCCAGTCCGCTCAGCAGACGGTATCCTTCGAAAGGCCCATGACAGAAGAGGAGGAAGAACTCTACTGGATTGAGCAGGAAGAACTCGCGGAGGATCAAACTCGGATCCATCGCGACCAGCACCGACAAAATTGGGGGAACGCCGGTAGCAATAGCGAGATCCATGATCTCCGCGAATCTCTCAAGAAGACCGTGGCCGAAGTGAAAGCGGTGAAATCGCAAATCCATCAGGCGACCAGTTCCGCCCCCGAGATTGATAGACTTCTCGAGGAAGCACGGAAAACACCGTTCACCGCTCGTATCACGGAAACACGCATCTCAGACCTAGGGAAAATCAAAATCCCGGTCTATGACGGTACGACGGATCCTAAGGCGCACATGCAGTCCTTCCAGATCGCAATGGGTAGGTGCAAACTCCCAGAACGCGAACGAGACGCGGGTCATTGTCTTCTCTTCGTCGAGCACCTCAAAGGCGCTGCGCTCGAATGGTTCTCCCGGCTCAAAAAGAACTCCATCGGAGGCTTCCGCCAACTGGCCTTGGCGTTTCTCAAACAATACTCCATGTTCATGGACAGAGAAACGTCCGACGTGGACCTATGGAGTCTAGCTCAGAAGGAGGACGAGTCGCTCCGCGACTTCATGCGAAGGTTCAAGCTGGTGATGGCCAGAGTAACAGGCATCAGCGACAATGTCGCAATCGACGCCCTGAGGAAAACTCTTTGGTACAAGTCGAAGTTCCGAAATTGGATACTACTGGAAAAGCCGCGGACAATCCAGGATACTCTCCACAAAGCAACGGACTTCATCATCATGGAAGAAGAGATGAAGCTTCTATCGCAGAAGCACGGACCACAGAAAACGTCCTCAAAAAAGATACCCTCTCGTAACGACAAGAACGTCCATCACAAAGGGGAAGACGCCCAAGGCGAGCATAACTACGCCATCAACTCGGAGCAAGGCAGAACCTCCGGAAACACCTGGACCAGGAACCAGTACAAGGATAATTCCTACTGCGAGTTCCACGAAACCAGAGGTCACTCCACTGCGAACTGCAAGGTTCTCGGCGCCCGGCTCGCCGCAAAGCTCCTCACCGGCGAACTATCAAAGGTCAAGAGTATAAAGGACTTGCTCCTGGACTCCGACCGCCCAAAGACCAACAAAACTGTCTCCGAAGACCGCGCAACCGAAAATCAATCGGGTTAAAAGCGCGGAAGGAGACAGGACGACCAAGGGAACAACAGCAGTCGCCAGAGGGTAAACATGATCATCGGAGGATCACAATTCTACCAAGACTCTGTCTCGTCGATAAAAGCCTACGGGCGAAAAGCCGAGACAAGTTCCAACTGGTTCCCAGACAGCGATATTCCTAACCACACGATCGCTTTCGAGGAACAGGAAACCGTCGGAATCGACAAACCTCACTGCGATCCTTTGGTTATCGACCTGGTAATCTAGGATCTCGAAGTCGGCCGCATCCTCGTTGATACAGGAAGCACGGTCAACGTCATCTTCCGCGACACCCTCTACAGGATGAAGATCCCACTTGGGGAAGTCGTCACTGAGCCAAAATCTTTGACTGGGTTTTCGGGCGTCACTACCATGACCCTCGGAAGAATTAAGCTCCCGGTCATGGCGAAGGAAGTCACAAAGATCGTCGAGTTTGCAGTAGTCGACAACCCGGCCATCTACAACGCCATCATGGGAACCCCTTGGATCAACTCCACCAAGGCAGTACCATCCACATATCACCTCGGCATCAAGTTCCCGACTCCAACCGGAACCGCAGTCATCTGGGGTAGTCAGAAACAATCGAGACTCTATTACCTAGCCAAGTTCAAACTGCAAAAAGATCGGAATGCCCCTGCGGCCAACCCGAACGAGCAAAGGAATCACACAACATTCCTGAAGACTCGAAAAAGATGATCTAGAATCATCCGAACAGGCAACGATTCAAGACAGCGACAAAGTCTCTGAGTCCACCACCGTAAAAGCAGACAGCTCAACCCCCGCACAAACCACCGATCCGATCAGCACGATCGGAACGGCAACGCACGGGGAGTAAAAACGTTTGCAATAACTATCAGAACTACGAGATGGCTTGATCCTCGAAAGAGGTACGTAGGCAGCTCGTCGAAACCCGGCGAGTTCAGCTATCCCCCTCACCAAAAAGGAGGGGGGACTGGGTACGTATACTCCTATACTCCCACAAAAACGCGAAATAACCGCACATGTACTCGAACTTTTCGAAATTTTTAATAAAATTCTTTCTATCTTTTATGCTCACTAAACGCATAAGCACTTCGGAAAAACAAAAATCATATCTTCAAAAGAAACGCGAGACGTCGCAACTTCTTAAAAAGATAACAAAACTCGTATCATCCGCCAAAAACAGTCCACCTGCGACTTAAAAATAACTTACGCCCGTCGATTGGCCCCGACGGACGCACACAAGAAACGTTTCACTCAAATACAAACTCGTAGTCAGACCTACAAGGTCCTCTTACATCCGACAAGGATATCATAGCACGCTATACAAGAAACCCAAAATTTTGGTTTAGCGTCTCCGATAAACTCCGAAGATAGCTCGATTCTTTTATCACAAGTCATATAAGCCAGCGACTAGTCGCGGACTTTAAACGAAAAGAATCAGAAAGAAATCACTAACAGGCAAAACGAAAGCCGATCAGTCATCGCACAGCCTTAAAGCTGAGAGTAAGCCTAGGTCTTGCCCTAAACCCAGTCTTGCTGGATCTTGACATCTCACAGACATAGTATCGTATACGAGATCCCAAAACATGTCTCTTATCGCTTACACCTAAAACGCTCGCTAGAAAGTAGCATACGGACCAAGCGACAAAAAAGAGTTAGGATACGAAGTGACTACTCACATTCTTTCCTCTACACTTGACGAAAGTATAAATCAAAACAAAAGACGAAATTTCGCAAATTTTCATATTCATAAAGTCCGCAAAGACGGCGGGATTCTAAGCCACCAACGGCCAGTCCCAAAAACATAAGAATGCGACCTCCGACGGTCGCAGAATAAAACTCCTAAAAAACGGCCACACACGGCCAAAACATACGATTCACAAAAGGGAGTCAATATCGAAAAATCCAGATACAGAAATGCCGAATGAACCTGCCGGCTGGTCCACTTCCTCGTTCACGCCTTGAGCATTCCCGCCACCCTCGGCGTTCTCATCGGCTCCGGCCTCCACCGTATCCTCGGAAACCTCGATAGGTTCCCATAGTCTCCGGACTCTTTCTTCGACTGGAGGAACCAAGGACTCAGCATGAGCGCACTCGGCCATAAAATCCTTCATCTCAGCAACCTGGGAATCGAAGGAGAAATCCGGGTTCTGAGACTTGTAAAGGTTTACGACCGAGCCCCGTCACTCGCGGAAATCGCCAACAAACTCCTGAGCTTCTTTAAAACATTGAAACTCAGTAGCGAACGATTCCGCCCGTCTCGCCACCTCAGCTGTGACCATCCTCCTTCCTCTCTTTTCCGCCCGAACTAGAGCTCAAGCATGAAGCTCAGCTTGCTTTTCGTTCTGCGCCTTAACCTCTTGACGGAATCGGAAGAGCTCTCGTTCAGCTTCTTTGGTCTTGAAGTTAGCAATCCTAGACTTGCGGAAACTTGAGTCGAGCGCATTGCCAAACACTCTTAGTCCCTGCATAAATTCAAGATCAATAAACATACATATATGCGGATTCAAGAATACGGTTAAGAAGTTCAAAGAACAAAACCTCATTGATCCGCTGGGAACCCTCGGCAAAAATCCATTGCCTCTTCTCTTCCTCCAGCGACTCGTCAGTAACAAACTCCGGAGGAAGGCCGTCAAAGAAATTGCTGGGAAGTGGAAAATCGCTGGCTCCGCCTTTTTTCGTTGGAACAAAACTAGGGTTTTCCCCCAACGGTGAAGGATCTTCCGAACCTTCCCCACCATCGATTTCTTTCCCTTTACGGGATCTCTGTTTACACCTCCGAGTCGGGGCTTCGATAACCGGTTCGGCATCATATGTCGGGACAGAGTCTTGGGACCGGTAAAGCCTTACTGCGTCTCGAATCCGTTCAAGAGTGAAGGACTTCCAGAAAAACGGCCTTTGACGAAGGAGATCCCTCTTGACGAAAAGATCGCCATGCAAATGCGCAACAGCCCCGTTCTCTACAAAGCGAAAATTTTTCATTAAAAACTCGCACTTCCAGAATAACAAAATAAACAACGAGTTTTCATCGTATTACCTCGGTTGAAGTTCCATGCGTGCGGAAATAGATGGAGGCAGCTCTCCTCGACAGAATCCCCATCTATTCGGACAAAGAAGAAACGTTCCTGCCACGACTTAGGGTTCGAAGTAGTCCCCTGAATTATGGCCATATCCTTCTTAGGCAGCATGGAGTAGTAACCATCGCTCCCCGTCGGCCGAGTGCTCCAAAGGCCTTCGAAATCACCAGGACTGAGATCGATCCCGAGCTCGTAACTTGAAATCAGTACGCCAAGCCAACTCTCTAAAGCAGGAACGCTGAGCTGGCTGATCGAGAGTTCGAAGTGACGAAGCGCACGAACAATGGCACCGGGGATCGGGAACCACATACGGCAATACGTAAAGAAAGCCTCGTAACATGTAAAGAAACCTTGCGGAGGATTCCTCGCACTCTCGTTACCTACAGGGATCCGGAATTCGACTCCATCGGGAATCTGGTAAAAATCCCGGAGAGTCCTGAGATATGTACGAGAAACAAGGCTCGGCGTAAAGGGAGCACCCGGCATCCTCAAAAGTCTCCTCGGAACAGGGACATCTGGCAGCGATGGAGCCGAACCCACAAGGGCTCGGTAATACGCATTCTTCGCCTCTTCCTCGACAAACTCCTCTTGCTTCACCGTCACATGGGCAGGAGAGTCATCCGAGGATGAATGGGAAGAAGAATTTCTCTTGGAAGATCTTGAAGACATTGTTCTTAAAGAGAGAGAAAGGATTCTTGAGAGAGATGATGAATTTCTTATGATGAAGTAAGAATGAGATTTCTTACGATGAAGTAAGAATGAGATTTCTTACTCCATCCTTATAAAGCAGGTAAAATCACTATTTACCCCGACTTTCGGCAAACGATTACGTCTCTACACCTTCCCATACGGCTATACCGCAAGCCAGGACCCGAAAGATATTACGATTCCTAGCTAGCTGGGGGGCTAACTGTTGGGGTCAAAATTGGTCAACGACGAAATCGTCACCCGAAAGTTCTCGAAAGAAAAACCAAGTGACGATCAAAGTCAAGAAACGGGTCGTCACTCGATGAACTCACAAGAAGGCATGAACGGACCGTGAGCCCCGGGGATCAACGAAGGCAAGGAGGCACCGGCGGACGCAGGACACGACACGGGCGGCAGGCTTGCCCTGTCCCGTCTGGCGCTAGCGGCAAGATTCCTGGTTCCCACCTATGCAATCGTCTCGTGATCTCGTACAAGGGCAGCATCTTGGTCCCTTAAACCCATGTCCGGATTGTCCGCAAACTACAATGATTCTTCGGCAAAGCCTTCTCGATTGTTTAAAAGTTCATTATTTAAACGTCTAAAGTTCGAAGCCACATTACTCAAACCTTTGAAAACGGTTATCTCGAAATCTATGGCTAAAGATCCTCCCAAAACTCAAAGATTTCCCGCACGAACGACTAACAGGGAAAAGATCGAACAACGGAAAACCCACGGACGGCAAGGTGGCCTGGCACCGGCGGCACGCGTGACGCGAGCCGGCCTGGCGCCGGCGGCACCCCGGCCTGGCGCCGGCAGCACGCGTCACGCTGGCCGGCCTGGCGCCAGCAGCACCCCGGCCTGGCGCCGGCGGCACGTGTCACGGGGGCCGGCCTGGCACCAACGGCACGCGTCACGCGGGCCGGCCTGGCGCCGGCGGCACCCCGGCCTGGCGCCGGCGGCACGCGTCACACGGCCGGCCTGGCGCCGGCGGCACCCCGGCCTGGCGCCGGTGGCACGCGTTCCGAAAGCCGGCCTGGCGCCAGTGGCACCCCAGCCTGGCGCCGGTCGACGGCCCTCATCCTGGTCTCAGTCCCATCGTGCTCGGTCTGATCCCATCTTGGCTTGTTTGGATCAATCTTCGTTAGTTTGGTACGATCACGGTTATTCTAAACACCAAACATCTCGACTATACGAGGAATTGGGGTTCCTTCGGAAATGCCGAAACCTTCAAAAGACTATTCTTTCGAAAAACCGTAAAAACGTCTAAACGGCCCGACGTGGCCAAAACGGCCACTAACGATTTTCCGAAAAGGAAGGATAACTATGACGGTTTATCCTTATCCTCACATAAGAGATATATGTCAAGTTTCCAGAAGATAAATGTCAAGTTTTCCGAAGATCAATGTCAAGTTTCCCGATAAGCACGAAGATGGACGAAAATGGAAAAAGCCCGATTCAGCCCGCAAGAAGATAGACCGTCTTAAGAGGAATATATAAGGAGAGCTTTGGGCGAGGAGCAAATATCTCAAAACTTCCAGAGCACTTAGCACTTAGAGCGACTTATCATTCTTTTCTGTTTTCACTAGCGAGCTGCGACTCAACTAGGATAGACTTAGGCAGCTGGACTAGCGGACTATTCGACAGCTCTTGTAGCCGATTTCTTTACTCGTTGTACACGCTCAAACGAGAATTCAGAAATAAGATCTCTTTCGCTCTTTCTTTCGATTTTCATTTTTTACGACATTAATCTCCATTGATTGTATCGTGTGTAGCCCAGCAGATATCCGGGACCTTTAAGGAAGATCGGGTTAACTCGGTTTTCCTCCAAATCGTTTATCGGAAATTGATGGTGTGAATTTCGGTTCCCACATTTACCTATTCCTACTCACCCTTGGAATGATATATCTATGGATTTTATTGTGGGTTTGCCAAGGACCAAGACAGGTAAGGATTCTATCTTTGTAGTTGTGGACAGGTTTTCTAAGATGGCACATTTCATTGCTTGCCATAAAACTGATGATGCATTGCATGTTGCTAACCTGTTCTTTAAGGAGATAGTGCACATTCATGGCATGCCTAGGACTATAGTTTCTGATAGAGATACTAAGTTTCTTAGTTATTTTTGGAAAACTCTTTGGTCTAAGCTAGGTACTAAGCTGTTATTCTCTACTAAATGTCATCCACAAACTGATGGGCAAACTGAGGTAGTTAATAGAACTCTTAGAACTCTCTTGCGTGCATTCATTAAAAAGAATTGGAAATCATGGGAAGACTTGCCTCGCTGTGAATTTGCTTATAATCATGCTCAGCATTCTGCATCTAAGTATTCTCCTTTTGAAATTGTTTATGGGTTCAATCCCATCTCACCTTTGGATCTAATGCCTTTACCTGAGTGTGAAAGGGTCAGTATGGATGGGAAAAAGAAAGCAGAGATGGTGCAGCAGATTCATGAGCAAGCAAGAAGAAACATTGTTGAGAAAACCAAGCAGTACACTAAAAGAGCAAACAAAGGCAGGCGGGAGATCATCTTTGATGTAGGTGATAAAGTGTGGGTTCACTTGCGCAAGGAGAGGTTCCCAAATGAAAGAAAGTCTAAGCTCATGCCACGGATTGATAGCCCCTTTGAAGTCATCCAGAAAATCAATGACAATGCCTACAAGCTTGATCTTCAAGATGATTTAGATTTGAGGACAAATCCTTTTCAAGAGGGAGGGGATGATATGATCATGGACCAGTCAAGTAAAGAATACAATGAGATCATGGATGAGCCAGCTGATGAAGGTGTTCTAGCCATATCTGAAGGTCCTATGACTCGAGCCAGAAGCAAACAACTTAAAGAAGCCATTGGAGGATTACTTCAGACATCATTGAAGCAAGAAGAGAGTCTTGGAAGGAGCTTGATCATCCAAGACACACTTACCACAATTAAAGCCATTTCATTTTCTAGATAGACATCAAATGAGTAAGTAACATATGTGTGCTCTTTTTCCCTATCTTTGGTTTTGTCCCACTGGGTTTTCCAAAGATAGGTTTTTAATGAGGCCATATGTTGCTTTCCTATCACTCATTTGATGATCTCAGTTTTTAAACATTATTTTAATTTTTATCTTATGTTTTAAATTAAGACTATGGTTTATTTGTAACACATTTAGAGACCAAGGAGCCTGTTCCTTGTCCTCTCTATATATAGGCTGTCGAAAGCCCTAATAGAGGCATCCAATCTTTTATTTTCAGACTCTTGTCTCTCTCCCTGCCGACTGCAAGCTCTCTTGTAGATCTGAGTGTTCTTGAGTCTTTGTTAGTGTGTCATATCTAACAAAACCACAAGAGTGATTGTCTTGGTGTGTCATATCCAAGGGATTCACTTAGGAGTATCAAGGAGACCTCTCACATCTCTTTGTGTCACCATTCATTCCACAAACCTTGAACCAGATTGAGTTTTTTGATTCTCTGTTTGCAAGGATCTATCCCATTCCAACCAGAGAAGCATCCTAGGAGTGTATTAAGACCCTTCTAGCTTCTGGATCAAAGCATTTGTATCCCTTTTGTGATGAAGAGTATCCAACAAACATAGTCTTGGTGCTCCTTTCTTCTAACTTGTTTCTCAGCTCACTCGGAACCATCACATAGCACACACATCCAAAAGTCCTTAAGTGATCTAGGACAGGTTTTCTCTTGTTGAGAACCTCAAAAGGAGACTGATCCTTTAGAACTCTGGTTGGTATCATGTTGATCAAGTAGCAGGCAGTCATCACAGCATCACTCCAGTATATCTTGGGCACACTCTTGTGAAACATCATAGACTGAGCAACCTTACATTAGGTGTCTGTTCTTCCTTTCATCCACTCCATTCTGCTGAGGAGTGTAAGGGCAGCTAGTCTGGTGAAGGATCCCATGTTGAGCTAGATGATCCTTGAATGCATGGCCAGTATACTCCCCACCATTATCAGACCTGAAAATCTTAATCTTGGCATGATATTTTTTAGTAACATAGTTTTGAAAATTTTTAAATGCATCAAGGACTCTATCTTCAGTTTTAATGAGTCTTAACCAGGTGTATTTAGATTTTTCATCAATGAATGTGACATAATACTTATACTCATCTCTAGATAAACAAGGAGCTGTCCAGACATCAGAGTGAATTAAATCAAAGTAGTTTTCATAGATAGTAGTAGATCTTTGAAAGACAGTCCTACAATGTTTTCCCAAAATACATGCTTCACAATCATTATTTTTAAACATGACACCAGGTAACATAATGCTTAAAGCCCTAACATGAGGATGGCCTAGTCTAGCATGCCATAAAGCATTTTTATTTATAGGCAGAACAGAACTGAAAGAGAAACAAGAACTTGAGATAGGAGCTAAGTCTTCAAGCATATAAAGATCTCCCCTGGTTGCTCCTTGTCCAATCACTTTACTGCTTTTAATATCCTGAAACTTCACATGATTAGGACTAAAGACAACATTGCATTGAAGATCAGAGGTGCATCTCTTAACAGATAAAAGATTAGAAGTAAACTCTGGCATGTAAAAGGCTTGAGAATTCTTATCAAACAATTTTAATGTGCCAATGCCTCTATTAGGGATCCTATCTCCATTAGAATTCATAACATGACCATAAGCAGGTTCTATATCTTTAATCAGGTTGTTATCACTAATCATATGATGAGATGCACCAGAGTAAATAATCAATGGCTTATGCAATGGTTTATTAATGTTTTTAGCAATGTGAGTCTTAGGAGTGGTTTTCAAGTTCACTAACACTTCTAACAACTTATCAGAGATGCTAGCATGAGTTTTAGCAGTATAAGATCTTTCAAACAAGTCTAGCAACCTATCAGTGTTACTAGGCATAGTATGAGCATCTAGCAACCTATCAGTGTTACTAGGCAAAGTATGAGCAGAGTAAGAGTATCCAAGAGTGTTTCCAAGTTTGTTACCAGAATCCTTGAGAGCTCGGATGAATGCCTCAAAGTCAGCCTTGGTAATCACCTCCGGATCCAAACTCTTCCCACTTAACTGATGAGAGAGGTCATACCACGGCCTTCACGCTCACTTCCCTTGCAAGTTGAGCTAGCTCCTGATGAGCCAGCACCATTAGCCTCAGTAGAAATGTTGGCCCTTGCCTCTCTATCCCTGTTGAACTTGCTTGGCATGAGATGCGGGTGTATGATCCAGCATTGACTCTTCTTATGCCCTGGTTTCTTGCAATGCTCACAGCTCCCTTCATACCTCTCATACTTCTTTTCATCACCTCGGTAAGCAGCCTTGTTTGCTTGTATCTCCTCGGCTTGGTGAGCTATAGTAAGCTCCCCCTTTCCTTTTCCTCCAAAGAGACCAAGGGACCCTTCCTCCTTCTGAAGTTGGGCGCATACTTCTTCCACGGATGGGAGAGTTGGAGACCTCATGATGTGTTTGATTACATCCTGGTTACACGGGTCTAGTGTCATCAGCAGCCCAAAGACTTGATCTTGTTCCCTTCTCTCCATGAGGGCTTCTTGATCAGTAGTTTTGGGTCTTAAACTCTCAAGCTCAGACCACAAAGATCCAAAATTTCCCATGTGCTTGGTAAGCTCCCCTCCATCTTGTTTAAGAAGACTTATGGATCTCTTTAACTCAAACACACGGCTGATGTTGGAGACATTGCCAAACCTCTTCAAGAGTGTCTCCCACAAGTGTTTAGGAGTCTCACAGTAGCTGTATGCCTCAAGGAGAGGGACCTCAAGGGACGCTTGAAGCACTGAGAGCACCATCAAGTCTTCTTGAACCCACTTCTTTGCATCAACCAAAGCCAGAGTCTTCCCACCACTTTCTTCATCTTCTTCTTCACTGGTCACTGGTGTTGGACCATCATCAGTGATGTGGCTCCAAAGCCCTAACCTTCTAATAGCAGTCTTCACAAGTATAGACCACATCAGGTAGTTTGAACCACCTTTCAAAGCAACCGGGACAGTAACCAACTTGCTAAAGTTGTTTGTATCCATCTTCTCTTCTATGATCCGAAAATGACCTTCAAAGCTTCAAACTTGTAACCAAGCTCAAGAACAACAGCCCCAGACCTCAAGAACACACGAACTCAAAGGAGCATAACCAAAGATATCAGCTTTATCACAAGAATAACTCGGAAACTTCACAAGAGCACAAAAGAGATAGAAATGAGTAAGAATGAAAGAGATCTCTTAATACCAAAGCCAACCTGGCTCTGATACCATAAAATCTTTTGAGAATAGAGATGGTATTAAGAGATTGATGATAGATTAAGAGAGAGGATAGAGATTATACGAGAGTTTAAAGAGAGATTATGTAGTAACCATGTTTAAGAGACTTTGAATATCATGATGAACAAGAGAGAAAGAGTATACAATGAGACTACAACTCGTTAACATTCATTAAGAGGGAGATTACATATTTATATGGTGAGATACAAGGGTTTTCCTAAGACTAATCACTGTAGAAGCATGTGGAGTCAACAAGAGAAGGCTAGCTGGTTTGAAATGAAAGGCTGAGAATGCTCACATGCTTTGCACCTTTCCAGCCTATTCCAGCCTGTCAAAGGCGCCCCTCACCTTATCCATAGACGGTCTGATGCTATGGCTAAAGCCTTCCCTTCCACTCAAAGACCTTGCCACACTTCTTCACCATGGTAACTCCATTTTACCTTCCTGTGCAGTAACTTTCTTTTACTTTGGTAAACTAAAAGTTACTGCTACAGTGACATGATCTCACTTAACCACATGCATCTCCTCGCCTCATTATTCTTATACTTGCCTATGCTAAGTTTAACACTGAGATCAGCCAATGGAGGAGAGTATATGAGCAATGCTTTCAAAAACCATCTGGCAAAGCATGGGATTGTGCAGCAGACAAGCTGTCCTTACACACCACAACAGAATGGGGTTGCTGAGAGGAAGAACAGACACTTTATGGAGGTAGCTGAGAGTTTTATAGAGTTCTCTCTCTCTTAATGTGTGTGTGTAGAACAGCTCAAATGAGCAAGAAGAGAGCTTGATAAGTGTAGAGAAAGGATCTTATGCAACAATGTGTTACTCAAATCAGAAAAAGAGAGACTTTGAGAGATTAAGAGATTTGAGACTAAGAAAGCGAGAGACTTAGGAAATCTGATTCAAGAACACATTTTATTTCTTTGAAGGAGAAGGAATTCCCCCTTACTCTCTTAAAGATTACAAATGGCCATACAATGGTTTATATAAGCTCTTACAAGATGCAAATCATAAACCTAAATCTAATGGCTAATATAACTTGAATTTAAATGGATGGATGAGATGGAGAGTAGGTCTGGTCGTGATCCTCTTCTTGAATAACCACCAAGTACTCTCAGATCATGTAAGCTTCAACACTCCCCCTCAAGCTTGACCATGTGGAACAAGTCAAGCTTGGAAAGATAGCTTTATGATCTGACCACTCACTCCATTGCACCCTCTTCTGAACTCGCCATCTTCTTTGAGTGCTTGTTCTTCAGTTGCTTGCAATGGACCCCTTTGAACCAACAGATTGCTCACTTTAACTCCCCTCCTCAAGCTTGGATTGTATAGAGGTCCAAGCTTGCAAGTGAGCTTCAGTGAGTCTTCACAAACCAGTGGCTCTTCACCACTTTAGTAACACTCTCCATTGCACTGAGGAGATACCTCAGCCTCCTCTACAAGCACCTCACTTGTTGCTTGTGAGTGACTTTCTTCTTCCCTTTACTTCGGCTAGATAACGCATGATCAAGTGCTGGCTGCTCACTGGTTAGTTCAGAACTGGTCAAAGGAGAGGCTGGCTCCTTATTGGCTGCTTGTAGGCTCCCTTGAACCTTCCCTTGTATCTGGACAGATACATGGTCACTGTAGCTTCTTTCTTTAGTCATGAGGCAGCCTGTCTTGTGCCAGCTCCTTCCTTATCCACACAAGCCCCTTTGGATCAGACCCTCTTCCTAAGCAAGTGTCTTTGGCCACTTGCTTATCATGCACATCAAGGTAAGGTTCCCATGGTAACTCCATATTTACCATGGTAACTTTTATTTACCATTAAGGTAAATCCTTACCCAAGCTTATATATTGATCTCTATGCTTCTCATCTCAACATAGATCACTTCTTGATACCTTTAGACAAACTTGAAGCTTGATGGACAATCTCTACAAGACTTGCCCTTAGTTTTCACCAGACCCAACTCCTCCACTCTTCTTCTCTTGACTCCATTTATTTCTTCAAGTTAACACTCCCCCTCAAGCTTCACTCTAGAAGATCTTGAGTTAAGCTTGGAACCTTGAAGAACTCCCTCATTAAAAACCTTACAAGGAAAACCCTTTGGGACAAAACCTTGTAAGGGAAAAAGAGTAGAGCCTCCAAGGCCTAGGGATTGGCCAGTGAGCCTTTGTGCCTTACCAGCAATGTAAGAGACACAAAGGCTCTGGATCATGGCCCTCATGTGATGCAAGGTCGATCACCTATTCCCTTGCTCATCACCAACATATCTTTTACTCTTCTTCAGACAGATCTTGGTCTCTAGAGGATCAAAGATCCGAAGTACACTAGACAATCTTTGATCAAACAAGATTCAGAGAATGCTTTGAAAAGAAAAGAGTTTGATGATTTTTTTGAGGGATTTCGTCAATCATATAAAGAGAAGAAGACTATACATGCACAGCTTCTTGGAAACACACAGAACAATAAATGCAAACAAAGACTAAAGTTCAAATTTATTTGATAGGCTCCCCTCCTCCTTGCTGGACGACATTTAGGATAGAAATGGGCCTGGGTTTCATCAAAAGGCCTTTATATAAGTGTTGTGTCCAAGCCTCATTAAAAACCTTGTTTGGAAAACCCATTGGGACAAAACCAAACCAAGGAAAAGAGTGAAAGTCACAACACCTCTCTTGATGACTGTCTTAGATGGCTTGAATCACAACCAGAGTAGTTGGATAAGCACACTCTAGACTGCCCTGGATAGTGTGTAGGAGTTGATGAAAGGCTTGTTGAAATCTTGCTTACTTTGATCTAGTCATTGGGCCGCTTGGCACTTCTAGGTCCTTGTCATCTGTTTCCTCGGTTTAAGCTATTCTTTGGCTCTTTCTGCAAGTTCCTTAAGCTCTGGTTCAAGCTGTTCCATTTTTTCAGTTCTATTGCTGGCCAAGATCACATCATCCTCTCCCACTTGAGAAGGATTTGACCTCAAATCCTCTTCTGCACAATAAGGAACTAAATCAGTAACATTGAAGCTTGAACTTACGTTATACTTACCTTGGAGATCCAGTTGATAGGCATTGTCATTGATCTTCTTGATGACTTTGAAAGGACCATCTAATCTAGGCATGAGTTTGGATTTTCTTTCATTAGGAAATCTGTCCTTCCTCAGGTGTATCCAAACTAAATCTCCTTCTTCAAAGATCATTTCTTTTCTCCCTTTGTTAGCTTGCTTGGCATACATCTTGGTCTTGTTCTCTATATTTATCCGTGCCTTCTCAGGTATCTGCTTAACACGTTCAGCTTTCTTTTGCCCATCCAGGCTAACTCTTTCACTCAAAGGTAAAGGCATTACATCCAAAGGTGATAAAGGGTTGAAACCATAGACAATTTCAAATGGAGAAAACTTAGATGCAGAATGCTTAGCATGATTATAAGCAAATTCTACATGAGGCAAACATTCTTCCCAAGTTCTAAGATTCCTTTTAATCAATGCACGCAACAGGGTAGACAATGTTCTATTGACAACTTCAGTCTGTCCATCAGACTGTGGATGACAAGTAGTAGAGAAACCCAGTTTAGTTCCTAACTTAGACCACAAGGTTTTCCAAAAGAAGCTAAGAAACTTTGTGTTTCTATCAGAAACAATTGTCCTAGGCATTCCATGAAGTCTAACAATTTCCTTAAAGAACAGATTAGCAACATTCACAGCATCATCAGTTTTATGACAGGGAATAAAGTGAGCCATTTTAGAGAACCTATCAACAACTACAAACACATAATCTCTTCCAGTTTTAGTCCTAGGTAATCCAACAACAAAATCCATTGAAATGTCATGCCATGGATGCAAAGGAATGGGTAAGAGAGTATACAGACCGTGGTTTTGGACTTTGTACTTAGCTTGTTTGCAAGTGACACACTTTTCACAAGCTTTTTCTACTTCTCTCCTCATGTGCGGCCAAAAGAAGTGCTCTTGCATTACACTCAGATTGTTAGTCACGCCAAAATGTCCTCCAAGTCCACCTGCGTGAGCTTCTTTGACAAACAATTCTCTCAAAGAAGAGTTAGGCACACATAGTCTATTTTCAAAGAAGAGAAAACCATCATTCTTGAAGTACTTACCACGTCCAAACTTCTCAGAAGAAGCATATAAATCCTTAAAATCAGAATCAGTGGCATACAAAGTTTTGATATGTTCAAATCCAAGTAATTTGGTTCCAAGAGTGTTTAAGAGAACATACCTTCGAGATAGTGCATCAGCAACTATGTTTTCCTTACCTTTCTTGTACTTGATCACATAGGGAAAGGTTTCAATGAATTCAATCCATCTAGCATGTCTCTTGTTCAGTTTCTGTTGTCCCTTGAGATGCTTGAGAGACTCATGATCAGTGTGGATGACAAACTCCTTGGGCCAGAGATAGTGTTGCCATGTTTGCAATGCTCTCACAAGTGCATAGAGTTCTTTGTCATACGTTGGATAGTTCAAAGTAGCACCTCCAAGCTTTTCACTAAAGAAAGCTATTGGTTTCTTTTCCTGCATAAGCACAGTACCTACACCAACACCAGATGCATCACATTCTATTTCAAATGTTTTAGAAAAGTCAGGGAGAGAAAGAACTGGTGAATTGGTGAGTTTCTCTTTTAAGGTTTGGAATGCTTCTTCCTGTGCTTGTTCCCACTTGAACCCTACGTTTTTCTTGATTACTTCAGTCAGTGGTGCAGCCAAAGTACTAAAATCCTTGACAAATCTCCTGTAAAAACTGGCTAGACCATGAAAGCTTCTCACTTCACCAATTGTCTTTGGACTTGGCCATTCTTTGATAGCTTTGATTTTTTCTTCATCAACATGGATTCCATCTGCACTCACAACAAAATCTAAAAAGACAAGGTTATCTGCTCCAAAAGTACATTTCTTTAGATTAGCAAACAAGGATTCTTTTCCACGCACTTCCAGAACCTTTCTAAGATGCTCAATATGCTCATCCAAGTCTTTGCAGTAGATCAGAATGTCATCAAAATATACCACAACAAAATGACCTATAAATGATCTAAGAACATGGTTCATTAGTCTCATGAAGGTGCTAGGTGCATTAGTTAACCCAAATGGCATTACCAACCATTCATATAACCCTTGTTTTGTTTTAAAAGCGGTTTTCCATTCATCACCTTCTTTCATCATAATCTGGTGATATCCACTTTTCAAATCAACCTTAGAAAAGATGCTAGAACCATGCAATTCATCAAGCATATCATCTAATCTAGGTATAGGATGTCGATACTTTACAGTGATATTGTTGATGGCTCTGCAATCGACACACATTCTCCAGCTACCATCTTTCTTTGGTACAAGCAAGACTGGAACTGCACATGGGTTCATGCTTTCACGGATATGTCCTTTTTCCATTAGTTCACTGACTTGCTGTTGTAGTTCCTTGGTCTCCAAAGGATTAGTTCTATAGGCTGGCTTGTTTGGAAGTGAAGCTCCTGGGATAAAATCGATTTGATGCTCTATTCCTCCGATTGGTGGTAATCCTTGTGGAGCTTCTTCTGGGAAAACATCTTTGAACTCCTGCAAAAGCATCTGTAATTTGCTAGGAAGATCCTGCACTGGCTTTGCTATGTTTAAAGATTCTTTAAATACAAATAGCAAGCGAGGTAAGGAACTTCCCTTTGGTTGAAGTAATAGATTGGCAGGCTGTTTCGTCTTTGATTCTGATTAAGCTTTCTTTTCTTCAAGGTTATCTGATCAAGATGAACTTCCTGTGGTGTTAATGGCACCAAGATAGTCTTCTTACCCTTGTAGTCAAATGAGTATCTGTTTGTGAAGCCATCATGAATGGTTCTTCTGTCGGATTGCCAAGGTCTTCCAAGCAGTATGTGTCCAGCATCCATTGGTAAGACATCACACAATACTTCATCCTCATACTTCCCAATAGACAATGGTATCTTGACTCGGTGTTTCACCTCCAGCTCTCGTTCATTATTAAGCCACTGTAACTTGTAAGCTGTTGGTCGTTTCATGATCTTTAGACCTAGTTTTTCCACCATGGTTTCACTTGCGGCATTGGTACAGCTTCCTCCATCTATTACCAAACTACACACCTTGCCTTGAACCATACAGCGAGTGTGAAACAGATTATCTCTCTGCTCATCTCCAACAGTCTTGGTCTGCAGATTCAATGTTCTTCTTGTGACAAGTAACTCTCCTCTAGATGGCACCTCCACCCATTCTTCTTCAGACTCAGATTGTTCCTCTTCCTCTGATTCCATTTCTCTATTTTCCCTGATGAGATTCACCCTTTTGTTGGAGAAGCTATTGGCATAGTGTCCATAACCCTTACATTTGTAACACTGAATATCTCTGGATTTGGTTGCAGTGGCTACTTCCTTTCCTTTAGTACTCTGTTCTTCAACTTTAGGTTTGGAGAAGGATTTGAATTCTCTGGAATTTTTGTCCTTTTAGTAGTGTGGCTTGCTGGCTCCATAGCTAGACTTGTAACTTCTTCATTTTAGTTGCTGTTCAAACATGATTGCCTTGTGTAAAAGTTCCTCCATCTCAACATAGTGATGAACTTCAAGCCTGTCCATGATGTCTCGGTTTAGTCCTCCCATGAACCTAGCCATTGTTGCTTCTCTATCTTCTTGTACATCAGCTCTCAGCATAAGAATTTCCAACTCTTTGTAGTACTCCTCAACAGATCTACTCCCTTGAGTCAGTGTTCTGAGTTTGAAGTGTAGCTCCCTGTGATAGTGACTCGGTACAAATCTCTTCCTCATGATCACCTTCAGCTGATCCCAAGTTTCAACAGGAAAATCTCCAGCCCTTCTTCTTGCCGTAACCAGATTATCCCACCAACTCAATGAAAGAAATTAAGAACCAGTGAAGAACCAGAGAGAAATGTGTAACAATGAGAAAGAGAGAGAGAGAGAGTGAATTTCGACCAGAGAGAGAGAGAGATAAGAAGGATTCAATTTCCTTAATTCAGAAAGACAGATTTACAACAATATTTAAAGAACAAAAAGAAAGAGAGAAACTTAGGAACACACACTGGTCCATAGAGTGATCTCTGTCCTAACAACTCTTTTATTTGAAATTAAATACTTGAATAATCCCATTTGCACTCCCACTTTCTCAGACACTTTCCAACAGCTCTTTCCTCCTTCTGAAGTTGTTTTGGACGAGTTTAGACTTGCCTTGCCTTCTAAGGTAAGATAGAGTAGGCTCTGAAGCTTGGAGCTCAAGGCTGTATGGACTATTCTTATTTTTAGAGCATCTGGATTACTTTTTGCTCCTGATCTTCTTTCTTATTCATGTCTTCATGTCAATACTCCCCCTCAAGCTTTACCATAAGGTATGGTTAAGCTTGGAACTCATGAAGACATTCCTCATTAAAACTTTTTGTGTGAAAAACCCAATGGGACAAAAACACACAAGAGAAAAAAACGTAGATGCTTCATGGCTTAACGGGATCATGGTCTGTCCAAGTCTATGAGTCCTAATCTTTGATGTATGAACTAACAGACCTTGTTGCTTGCTCTTTTGGTGAAGATATCAGCTAGCTGGTCTTCACTTCTAGTATAGCAAGGTAGAATAATCTTCTGCTCCACAGCTTGTCTCACCTTGTGACAATCCACTTCAATATGCTTTGTTCTCTCATGGAAAACTGAGTTTGAAGCTATATGAATGGCTGCCTGGTTATCACAGTGCATTGTGATTGGTGTTGTTGTCTCTATGACCAAGTCTCTTAGAAAGTTTCTGATCCAAATAAGCTCATTGCCCAGCTTCCTCCTGGCTCTATACTCTGCCTCAGCACTTGAACATGATACCACTTTCTACTTCTTGCTCATCCAAGTAACCAGATTGCCTCCTATGAAGGTGCAATAGCCTGTAGTAGACCTTCTGTCAACTCTATCATCAGCCAATCTGCATCACAGTATCCTACAATCTCTGTGCTCTTGTCGCAACCCATCCTTACACCTTGACCAGGAGCTTCCCTTAGATATCTTAAGATCCTTTCCACCATATTCCAATGATGAACTTTAGGAGCTTGCATATGCTGACTGACTTGGTTAACTGCAAAGCAAATATCCGGTCTTGTGATGGTAAGATAGATCAGCTTCCCAACCATTTTTCTGTAGAGTTTGAAGTCTCCAAATGGCTCATCTTCAAACTCCCCCTCATGCAAGACCTTGTACCCTTCTTCAAGTGGTGTCTTGGCTATTCTTTCCCTATGCTTTCCTGCATTGTTTAATATATCAAGTGTGTACTTTCTTTGAGATAGGAAAACCCCCTCTTTAGAGCAGCATATTTCTATCCCTAGAAAGTACTTCAGCTCACCCAAATCTTTAATATCAAAAGCAGATTTAAGAAAAGCTTTAGTTGAGATGATACCTTCCTTGTCACTTTCTGTGATGATGATATCATCTACATAGATTAGAACTGCCACAATCCCTTTCTTGCTGGTGAGGATGAAGAGTGTGTGATCAGGTTCTGATTTAACAAACCCTTTTCCATTAAGGGTTGTACTCAGCTTGTGTTACCAGGCTCTTGGTGACTGATTTAATCCATATATATCTTTCTTCAACCTTAGGACATTCGGTCTTAAAAACGCGGGTGCAACGTATCAGCGACTCGACAACAGAATGTTTACTGAGCAACTCGGGAAAACTATGCAGGTATACATCGATGATATGCTCGTAAAATCTCTTGACGAACACGATCACAAAGCCCACTTAGAGGAATGTTTTGCACGACTCAACCAGCATAACATGAAACTCAACCCGGCGAAATGTAGATTCGCGGTGGCATTGGGAGAATTCCTCGGATACCTCGTAACGTATCGCGGAATCGAGGCCAACCCTAAACAAATCGACGCACTGATAGAGATGGCCTTCTTCTAGATCAGTTCATAGATCAACACTGAAGAACCATCAACATCTCTACCTTCTTCTACAATCCATCCATCAATCTATCAAAAACAAGTCAGTGTGCGTTAGAACCACAAGGAGAACGACCCAGATCAACCCTCTAGATCATCAAAGGGATTCGGAACCAGATAGGGTTCCATTAAGTGGTATCAGAGCAGATTGGGAGCTTCTTATTTGGGGGCTTCTGATATAGGGTTTCATTTAGGGTTTGTTTTCGAAAATCTCTTCTTCTCTTGGGGAACCTTTTCAATTTCGAAATCTCTGTTTCTTTTCTGTCTATCTGTTGTTCTGCAAGGGGACCAACCAGATCAAAAAAAAAAGATCAACATGAATAAGAATTTAAAGCATTAATACTTTGGTTACTAGAGTTTGCATTGAAAGCGTTGATCAAGGCCTCAATGTCTGACTTCATGATGAAGGCATCCTCATGAGATGGCTTAGAGATGGCGTGATTGGTGGAGCCACCAGTGTGAGTTGTAGAGATCAAAGCTCTCCCATCATTTCCCAGGCGCATGGAGTTTGATGCTGGGTGCTCCTGAGCTCTTGCTTCTGTTGGGGTCAAAAACGGTTATCTCGAAATCTACGGCTAAAGATCCTTCCAAACTCAAAGATTTCCCGCACGAACGACTAACGGGAGAAAGATCGAACAAACGGAAAACCCACGGACGGCAAGACGGCCTGGCGCCGGCGGCACGCGTCACGCGAGCCGGCCTGGCGCCAGCAGCACTCTGGCCTGGCGCCGGCGGCACACGTCACGCGGGCCGGCCTGGTGCCGGAGGCACCCTGGCCTGGCGCCGGCGGCACGCGTCACGCGGGCCGGCCTGGTGCCGGAGGCACCCTGGCCTGGCGCCGGCGGCACGCGTCACGCGGGCCGGCCTGGCGCCGGCAGCACGCGTTCCGCAAGCCGGCCATGCGCCGGCGGCACCCCGGCCTGGCGCCGGTCGACGGCCCTCGTCCTGGTCTCGGTCCCATCATGCTCGGTCTGATCCCATCCTGGCTTCTTTGGATCAATCCTCGTGAGTTTGGTACGATCACGGCTACGGAATGAACATCTTTCGATTCGGTTGGAATCGTCCTCGATGTTTTACGACAAAAACTAGAGGGATTGAATTTCTCGTAGAAGATATCGTATAAAACAAAGATCGATTAACTTGAACATCGATCCTTTAAGCTATACGGTTTATTTTACGAGAAAGATAGTCTTTCCGAGAAATCGTATAAAACGTTCAACGACTTAAGACAAGTCCACGGACTTACTTACGATTTTAAGAATTCAGGCCCAATCAGGCTATGACGGTTTATCCGATTTCCCGAACGTCGGATAAACATCAAGTCACCGAAAAATAGCGGAAAACTCGAGGATAATTACGAAGACCGACAAAAATGGAATATTTCCTGAAGAGATAAGCTTGGGCCCAAAGGCGAGGTCCATCATCTTAAGGCAAACTGACCTAGGAGCGGGTATATAAGGAGAGTAAGAGCAGAGGAGAAGGGGATCCGAAAATTAGACTTAGAGCATCCTGCTAGCTTAGAAGAACTAGGGTTTAGGTGATTAGACTAGCGGAGCAAGGCTTAGGACGTTTGGCTGCCTGCGACTCTATCTTTTTCTTTAATCGCAAATCTCTCTGTCTTTCGAAGAATCCTTGTACTCGTATCTTTCATCTAATAAAACGCCTTCGGGAAAATATTACAATTCCCATCTTTGTCTTCTGTTTACTTTATCGATTTTGTGTGGCAACGCAGAGAATCCGGACCTTCAAGGAAAGCCGGGTTTACTTGGCTTTCCTCCGCAATCTTACTTATCAGAAATTGACGGTGTGAATTTCGGTTCCCACAGTTTGGCGCTAGAAGGAGGGGGGGACGGACTCTCTAACTCGAAAACCACCAATCGATCGAAGTTCAGTATGGCTACTTCGTCAGTCCGCAACATCGTATCCTTCGAGGATCGAGCAACGGCCAGTATAGCCAAACCACACAACAATCTCCTCGTAATAGAACTCACGATCCAGGATATTGACGTAGCAAGGGTATTAGTCGACACCGGATGCTCGGCTAATATTATCTATAAAAGCACCCTCGAGAGGATGGGCGTCGATCTAAGCATCCTTACAGATGACCCCAGCCCAGTATTCGGACTCTCGGGAGAAGTTATGACCCTCGGTTCGACTAACCTCTCAGTCAGAGCCGGGAGCATCGCCAAAAACGCGGAATTCCTGGTGATCAATGGTCCAACATCATACAACGCGATAGTTGGAACTCCCTGGCTAAACTCCATGAGAGCTATCCCATCGACATTCCACCTATGCCTCAAGTTCCCGACACCTTTCGGGGTCGAAACAATACATGGTAGTCACGGAGCAGCGCAAATCTACCTCGCTACCAAACCAAAACGGAAAAATTCTGATCATGATCTACCTCGCTTTTTCCGGATACAATCAGATCATGATGAATCCCGACGACCGCGAAAAATCTGCATTCATCACAGACCGCAGAACGTATTGCTACAAGGTAATGCCTTTCGGTCTTAAAAACGCGGGTGCAACGTATCAGCGACTCGACAACAGAATGTTTGCTGAGCAACTCGGAAAAACTATGCAGGTATACATCGATGATATGCTCGTAAAATCTCTTGACGAACACGATCACGTAGCCCACTTAGAGGAATGTTTTGCACGACTCAACCAGCATAACATGAAACTCAACCCGGCGAAATGTAGATTCGCGGTGGCATTGGGAGAATTCCTCGGATACCTCGTAACGTATCGCGGAATCGAGGCCAACCCTAAACAAATCGACGCACTGATAGAGATGGCCTTCTTCTAGATCAGTTCATAGATCAACACTGAAGAACCATCAACATCTCTACCTTCTTCTACAATCCATCCATCAATCTATCAAAAACAAGTCAGTGTGCGTTAGAACCACAAGGAGAACGACCCAGATCAACCCTCTAGATCATCAAAGGGATTCGGAACCAGATAGGGTTCCATTAAGTGGTATCAGAGCAGATTGGGGGCTTCTTATTTGGGGGCTTCTGATATAGGGTTTCATTTAGGGTTTGTTTTCGAAAATCTCTTCTTCTCTTGGGGAACCTTTTCAATTTCGAAATCTCTGTTTCTTTTCTGTCTATCTGTTGTTCTGCAAGGGGACCAACCAGATCAAAAAAAAAGATCAACATGAATAAGAATTTAAAGCATTAATACTTTGGTTACTAGAGTTTGCATTGAAAGCGTTGATCAAGGCCTCAATGTCTGACTTCCTGATGAAGGCATCCTCATGAGATGGCTTAGAGATGGCGTGATTGGTGGAGCCAACAGTGTGAGTTGTAGAGATCAAAGCTCTCCCATCATTTCCCAGGCGCATGGAGTTTGATGCTGGGTGCTCCTGAGCTCTTGCTTCTGTTGGGGTCAAAAACGGTTATCTCGAAATCTACGGCTAAAGATCCTTCCAAACTCAAAGATTTCCCGCACGAACGACAAACGGGAGAAAGATCGAACAAACGGAAAACCCACGGACGGCAAGACGGCCTGGCGCCGGCGGCACGCGTCACGCGAGCCGGCCTGGCGCCAGCGGCACTCTGGCCTGGCGCCGGCGGCACGCGTCACGCGGGCCGGCCTGGCGCCGAAGGCAACCCGACCTGGCGCCGGCGGCACGCGTCACGCGGGCCGGCCTGGCGCCGGCAGCACGCGTTTCGCAAGCCGGCCATGCGCCGGCGGCACCCCGGCCTGGCGCCGGTCGACGGCCCTCGTCCTGGTCTCGGTCCCATCATGCTCGGTCTGATCCCATCCTGGCTTCTTTGGATCAATCCTCGTGAGTTTGGTATGATCACGGCTACGGAATGAACATCTTTCGATTCGGTTGGAATCGTCCTCGATGTTTTACGACAAAAACTAGAGGGATTGAATTTCTCGTAGAAGATATCGTATAAAACAAAGATCGATTAACTTGAACATCGATCCTTTAAGCTATACGGTTTATTTTACGAGAAAGATAGTCTTCCCGAGAAATCGTATAAAATGTTCAACGACTTAAGACAAGTCCACGGACTTACTTACGATTTTAAGAATTCAGGCCCAATCAGGCTATGACGGTTTATCCGATTTCCCAAACGTCGGATAAACATCAAGTCACCGAAAAATAGCGGAAAACTCGAGGATAATTACGAAGACCGACGAAAATGGAATATTTCCTGAAGAGATAAGCTTGGGCCCAAAGGCGAGGTCCATCATCTTAAGGCAAACCGACCTAGGAGCGGGTATATAAGGAGAGTAAGAGCAGAGGAGAAGGGGATCCGAAAATTAGACTTAGAGCATCCTGCTAGCTTAGAAGAACTAGGGTTTAGGTGATTAGACTAGCGGAGCAAGGCTTAGGACGTTTGGCTGCCTGCGACTCTATCTTTTTCTTTAATCGCAAATCTCTCTGTCTTTCGGAGAATCCTTGTACTCGTATCTTTCATCTAATAAAACGCCTTCGGGCAAATATTACAATTCCCATCTTTGTCTTCTGTTTACTTTATCGATTTTGTGTGGCAACGCAGAGAATCCGGACCTTCAAGGAAAGTCGGGTTTACTTGGCTTTCCTCCGCAATCTTACTTATCAGAAATTGACGGTGTGAATTTCGGTTCCCACAGTTTGGCGCTAGAAGGAGGGGGGGACGGACTCTCTAACTCGAAAACCACCAATCGATCGAAGTTCAGTATGGCTACTTCGTCAGTCCGCAACATCGTATCCTTCGAGGATCGAGCAACGGCCGTAATAGAACTCACGATCCAGGATATTGACGTAGCAAGGGTATTAGTCGACACCGGATGCTCGGCTAATATTATCTATAAAAGCACCCTCGAGAGGATGGGCGTCGATCTAAGCATCCTTACAGATGACCCCAGCCCAGTATTCGGACTCTCGGGAGAAGTTATGACCCTCGGTTCGACTAACCTCTCAGTCAGAGCCGGGAGCATCGCCAAAAACGCGGAATTCCTGGTGATCGATGGTCCAACATCATACAACGCGATAGTTGGAACTCCCTGGCTAAACTCCATGAGAGCTATCCCATCGACATTCCACCTATGCCTCAAGTTCCCGACACCTTTCGGGGTCGAAACAATACATGGTAGTCACGGAGCAGCGCAAATCTACCTCGCTACCAAACTAAAACGGAAAAATTCCGAAATCGAGACCTCTCGGAAAAAGCAAACGATTCACGACTCGTCGGAAACCTTCTGGCAGTCCCAAAGAGCTGAGGCTCTGGAAGGGAAGCGTGAACCAACCTGCGAACCGGTGGTCTCGATCTGCCTTGACGATTCCTTCCCGGAACGGTGCTTCGAAATCGGGGTTAACCTCCGCGAACCAATAAAAGCAGAGCTCATCGCATGCCTCAAAAAGAACCTTAATACGTTCGCTTGGGCTGCGGAGGATATGCCCGGCATCGACATTAGCGTAACATGTCACGAACTTAACATCGACCCGATTCACAAACCCGTAAAGCAAAAGAGACGAAAGCTGGGACCTGAGCGTGCCACCACAGTCAACGAGGAAGTCGAAAGACTCCTCAAAGTAGAGTCGATAACAGAAGTCAGGTATCCAGACTGGCTTGCCAACCCTGTCGTGGTAAAAAAGAAGAACGGCAAGTGGCGAGTCTGTGTCGATTTCACGGATCTGAATAAAGCCTGTCCAAAGGACTGCTTCCCGCTCCCACACATCGACCGTTTGGTCGAAGCAACTGCGGGAAACAAGCTTCTTTCGTTCATGGACGCTTTTTCCGGATACAATCAGATCATGATGAATCCCGACGACCGCGAAAAAACTGCATTCATCACAGACCGCAGAACGTATTGCTACAAGGTAATGCCTTTCGGTCTTAAAAACGCGGGTGCAACCTATCAGCGACTCGTCGACAGAATGTTTGCTGAGCAACTCGGAAAAACTATGGAGGTATACATCGATGATATGCTCGTAAAATCTCTTGACGAACACGATCACGTAGCCCACCTAGAGGAATGTTTTGCATGACTCATCCAGCATAACATGAAACTCAACCCGGCGAAATGTAGATTCGCGGTGGCATCGGGAGAATTCCTCGGATACCTCGTAACGTATCGCGGAATCGAGGCCAACCCTAAACAAATCGACGCACTGATAGAGATGGCCTCCTCGAGAACCAAGCGAGAAGTCCAGAGGCTAACCGGAAGAGTCGCGGCTTTGAACCGTTTCATCTCGCGCTCCACGGATAAGTGCCTACCGTTTTACGAAACGTTGAAGGGAAACAAGAAGTTCGAATGGTCCGAGCAATGTGAAAAAGCTTTCCAACAGTTGAAACATTACCTGGCCACTCCACCAGTCCTCGCAAAACCGCTGGAAGGTGAACCTCTTTTCCTCTATATCGCAGTTTCCGCAACAGCAGTCAGTGGCGTCCTGATACGAGAAGAACGCGGCGAACAAAAGCCAATCTTTTACGTAAGCAAGACGTTACTGGATGCGGAAACTCGATACCCGCTAATGGAAAAATTAGCATTCGCCGTCATAACCTCGGCAAGAAAACTAAGACCATATTTCCAGTCTCATACTATAGTGGTTCTCACCACGTTCCCACTACGGATAATCCTGCACAGTCCAAGCCAATCCGGTAGGCTCGCAAAATGGGCAATCGAACTGAGTGAATACGACGTCGAATATCGCCCAAGGACATGTGCAAAGTCCCAAGTACTTGCGGATTTCTTGGTAGAATTACCCACTAGAGACATGACTAATGAGGAACCAAACTCAACTTGGGTCCACCACGTCGACGGATCTTCGTCCAAACAAGGATCCGGACTCGGAATACGACTCACCTCTCCTAACGGGGAAATCCTAGAACAGTCTTTCCGATTGGCTTTTCATGCTTCAAACAATGAGGCAGAATATGAAGCACTCGTCGCAGGCTTGCGGCTGGCCCATGGATTAAAAATCCGTAATATTCACGCTTACTGCGATTCTCAGTTAGTCGCCAATCAATACAGCGGAGAATATGAGGCAAGAGACGAAAGGATGGACGCGTATCTAAAAATCGTCCAAGAACTGGCTCGTAGTTTCGACCAGTTCGCCCTGACCAGAATTCCTCGCTCGGAAAACGTCCAGGCCGACGCCTTGGCTGCCCTCACCTCAAGCTCGGATCCAGGGCTCCAAAGGATAATCCCGGTCGAATTCATCGAACATCCAAGCATCGGACCACTAGTGGTCGTCAATCTAATCCGGAAAGAGATTGAAGATGCGGAAGAAGTCGAGGATAACGCGGAAGCGAATGTGGACCCAACCGAGTACGGCTGCGACAGCCCTTGGTTAGAACCAATCCGAGCCTATATCGTGAATGGAACCTTACCCGCCGAAAAATGGGCGGCTCGTAAAGTGAAAACCCAAGCGGCACGGTACGTCACGATAGAGGGAGAAATTTATAAGTGGTGTTTCTCCGGTCCTCTCATGACATGCGCAGAAGGAGAAAGGGCAAGAAGAATCATGGAAGAGGTCCATTCTGGATCATGCGGAAATCATTCTGGCGGAAGATCTCTCGCAGTCAAAATCAAACGCCACGGTTATTATTGGCCAACCATGGTAAAAGACTGCGAGAAATTCGCCCGGAAGTACGAGAAATGCCAAAGGCATGCTCCAACAATCCATCAACCCGCGGAAATCCTCTCTTCAATCTCGTCCCCCTATCCTTTCATGCGATGGTCCATGGACATTGTCGGACCTATGCACCCATCAAAACAAAAACGCTTCCTCCTAGTCCTCACGGATTTCTTTTCCAAATGGGTAGAAGCAGAATCCTACGCAAGTATCAAAGACACACAAATCGAGAACTTCGTCTGGAAACATATCATAACTAGACATGAGGTCCCATACGAAATCGTAACAGACAATGGATCTCAATTTATCTCTGCTCGATTCGAAGCATTCTGCGAAAAATGGAAAATACGACTTACAAAGTCAACCCCCAGGTATCCGCAATGCAACGGACAAGCAGAAACCATCAACAAGACCGTCCTTGACGGACTCAAAAAGCGCCTAGACGCCAAAAAGGGGCGATGGGCAGAGGAGCTCGAAGGAGTTCTTTGGTCGCATCGTACAACCCCAAGACGGGCTACAGGTGAAACTCCATTCGCCCTCGTTTACAGAACGGAATGCATGATCCCCGCGGAAGTAGAATTCCCCGGAGTACGGAGAAGATTCCTCCCCGAAAGAGAGGATTTAAACGACGCTATGATGCTGGACAATCTCGATCTCATCAATGAACGCCGCGACCAGGCACTTATTCGAATCCAGAATTACCAGCACGCTGCCGCAAGGTACTACAACTCAAACGTACGCCATCACAGGTTCAAAGAAGGCGATTTAGTCTTACGCAAAGTCTTCCAAAACACTGCCGAACGAAACGCAGGAAAACTGGGAGCAAACTGGGAAGGACCGTACAAAGTCATAAAAGTAGTCCGACCAGGTTCATACCAATTCGCAAACATGCAAGACGTCAAAATCCCGAGAACTTGGAATGCGATGCACCTCAAAAAATACTACCACTAAACGATAAAACGTGGTACAAAAGAACTACGAGATGGCTTGATCCCTAGACAAGGGTACGTAGGCAACTCGCCAACCGGCAGATTCAGCTATCCCCCCAATTAAAAAAAAAGGGGGGGGGGGAGTGGGTACGTATACTCGTATACTCCCAAAAATTTCGAAGACTCTAAAATTTTCGAAATTTTTTCACGACTTTTTCAAATCAGCCGAAACGGCCACAACAACGGATCTAGTATCCACTAAGCGATTATCACATCCAAAAAAAAAATCCCGGAGGGCCAACACTTCACGAAGCAAAGTGAATATAGACGTTTCTCCCTGGGACAAATTTACGCGACCCCTTGGTCCCACGTCCAAAACGGAAACAACAGTTTTCTGGCTGCGAACATTCGCAAAAGACATCCCCAAAGCCCGCAAGCGTTTCAACACGAGATGCGGCATAAGGAAAAATCGACCTTCAGCACTGCGAGACGTCGCTAACGCTTGAAAGACATTCTTTTCCGCAAAACATTGCAGACGAAATCTTCGTCTCTGAACATACGAACAGACCTCAAAACGGTATCATTTCGTTGTTGCTGATCACAACAAACGAACTCTAACGTCCTAAACAGACAAATAGCCGCCCTTCGAGGGGTAGGCTCTCTTACATCCGACAAGGATAAACATAGCGCGCTATACAAAAAATCCAAAATTTTTGTCTAGCTCTTCGTAAAAGGAAGTAGCTCGACTCACGCCCAAACAAATCATATAAGCCGACAACAATTCGCGGATTTTTAACAGTACGAGTCAGGTTAAAATCGCAAACAGGCAAAACGAAAGCCGATTTGTCATCGCAAAGCCTCAGTCCGAGAGTAAACCTAGGTCTTGCCCTAAACCCAGTCACGCTGGATCTTGACATCTCACAGACATAGTATGGTATACGAGATCCAAAAATTTGTCTCTTCACTTAAGCCTGTTTGTTTCACGAACTTCTCGCGTAAATCGGTAAACCGCGGAAAATCTCGCTTTATGCAAACAATAGGTACGGTGATCATCGGGGAACTAGGAATGAGACGACAACTCACACCCTCTTTCTCATACTTCAAAAAACTGAAGTTCATAAATAATCGAAAACGTTTCATAGATTGAGACCGCAAAAGTTCAAACAAAACCCCAAAAAGGGGCAGGGATTCGAAGCCACCAACGGCTAGTCCCGGTAATACATCATGGCCTCTTAACGGCCGAAACACATATAAAACAAAATCCCAGAAGGGATTGATAAACATAGACGCTCCCAGGAGCGTCACCTTCATCCTCACTCGCGATAGGGATAGCCTCGCCGTCGCCTCCCTCGGTCACATCGCCACTACCCGCCTCGTCCATGCCAGCCTCGCAATCTTCTCCCGTGTGCTCCTGATCTTCTAAGTCTTCGGAGGTCGGCGCAAGGGTGCATTCGGCTTGCAGGCCGGCAAGGATTGAATCGAAATCTCCTTCGGTGGCCGCCCACTCTCCTTTGCAGGACGATAGTCTGGCTTCCTCCAAGTCCAAAGACGGGGCCTCATTACCTCGAAGCAACTCGAGCTCATTCAAACTCCCCTCGATCCCCGCTAAAGCCAAGTCCCTCTTGCGGATGGCTATCAAGGACTCAAACAGTATGGCCATCCTCGTCAGACGACCAAAGAAGTCGTCGTGGGCATCGGCAACCTCCGAGGATCTACGGGCGTTCATCTCCTCATGAGTCTGGACCTTCTACTGAAGGCGGCGGACTTCCGAGGATTTGCTCTTCTTCTCCTTCTTCACCTTGAGTAGCGAACTCGCAGTCTTCCCAAGGTCGCGCTCAAGATCGCTGATACGAACCTCAAGCTGGGACGTCTGGGCAGCATGGGTGTCCTCGGCAGTCTGCAATGCAGCCTTAGTACGCTTGAGCGCTTCCTGCGACGACTCCAATTCCTTCGATAGACGAATGACTTCCGACCCGCACTCCCCAAGCATTCCGTCAATCAGCGACACAAACTGTCCGCAAAAAAGAAGGGGTAAGTATCATCGTAAAAGAAAAGTAAGCGATACAAGAATTGCAGACAGATTAAAATCGAACCTTGGAACGATGACGCGCCAACGGCTCTGAGAGTTCGCTCTCCTCGCTCTTCGCACCCCGCTTCTTTTTCGCTCCGGATGCCGCACCAGCCCTTGCCCTCGTATCTTTCATCTAATAGAACGCCTTCGGGCAAATATGACAATTCCCATCTTTGTCTTCTGTTTACTTTATCGATTTCGTGTGGTAACGCAGAGAATCCGGACCTTCAAGGAAAGTCGGGTTTACTTGGCTTTCCTCCGCAATCTTACTTATCAGAAATTGACGGTATGAATTTCGGTTCCCACAGCTGTGAGGCTCCCTTGAACTTTCCCTTGTATCTGGACAGATACATGGTCACTGTAGCTTTTTCCTTTAGTCATTAGCCAGTCTGTTCCAGCCTGTCTTGTGCCAGCTCCTTTCTTAACCCAAGCAAGTGTCTTTGGATCAGACCCTTTTCATAAGCAAGTGTCTTTCTCTTCACATAAAGGTAAGGTTTCACATCGTAACTTTACCATGGTAACTCCATATTTACCATGGTAACTTTTATTTACCATCAAGGTAAATCCTACCCATTCTTCAACCCAAGCTACCCTTTGGGACAAAACCTTGTAAGGGAAAAAGAGTAGGGCCTCCAAGGCCTAGGGATTGGCCAGTGACCCTTTGTGCCTTACCAGCAATGTAAGGGACTTAAAGGCTCTGGATCATGGCCCTCATGTGATGCAAGGTGGATCACCTCTTCCCTTGCTCATCACCAACATATCTTGTACTCTTCTTCAGACAGATCTTGGTCTCTCCCCCTTTCTCACAACCTTCCTGTTGTGATCAAGTGCTCGGACTCTCTGATATTCCTTGATAGATACAAGCTGAGTCTTGGTTGCTTCTTCTTCATGAGTAAACTCCTTCTTACAGAAACCACATGACAGGATGCTTCAGTCTGTAGTACCAAGACTGCTCTTCCTTGAGGCCGCCTTGGAGATTGCTTCTACATCCTTCACTTGCTTCATAACTTTGTCTGCTCCTCTTCTTGAATAACCACCAAGTACTCTCAGATCATGTAAACTTCAACACTCCCCCTCAAGCTTGACCATGTGGAACAAGTCAAGCTTGGAAGGATAGCTTCATGATCTGACCACTCACACCATTGCACCCTCTTCTGAACTCGCCATCTTCTTTGAGTGCTTGTTCTTCAGTTGCTTGCAATGGAACCCTTTGAACCAACAGATTGCTCACTTTAACTCCCCTCTTCAAGCTTGGATTGTATAGAGGTCCAAGCTTGCAAATGAGTTTCAGTGAGTCTTCACAAACCAGTGGCTCTTCACCACTTTAGTAACCACTCTCCATTGCACTGAGGAGATACCTCAGCCTCCTCTACAAGCACCTCACTTGTTGCTTGTGAGTGACTTTCTTCTTCCCTCTACTTCGGCTAGATCACGCATGATCAGCTTGCAATGGCCCTTCAGTTAGACACCATTGTACGCACAATGGCACCTTCTTCTGCCTCTTCTACTCGGATGGATGGTGAGCTAAGGACACCTCTTGTGAACCTGAAACAACACTCAAACTCCAGCAAAGATCAGAAACAATTGCATTGGGTCAATCCTTGATGCATCATCAAGTTTGAACACCAATGTCTTAAAGCAAAGAACAAGATTAAAATAGACATTTTAAATTTCTAATCTTTGCAAGCTAACTCTCTAAGCACAAGTAGGATCATATCAGATTCAAGACAAGCTACTTAGGCATTTTTAAAGCTCCTTTATCCAGCAATTTAGACATTAATCTAATGTTTCAATAACAGGCAACTTTCTCAGTATGCATCAACTTTAAATCAGATTCAATACATGCATGCAAGCTGATTAATCAATCCTAGCAAGCATCACTATGAACTGGAGCTATGCATACGCAATCTCACACACCATGCTTCAATCGTAAGTGATTTCAATATATGAAAGCTACTGGAAACAGATAATGCAATCAATCATCTCAGCACAACTCATACAAGAATCAGGTTAAGCATTTTTAAACCTCTCTTTAAGCAATTTTTAAACAATCTCAACCACTTCACAAACTCTTTAAGCATCCAGGGAAAGATTGAAATCATTTTAATTTGCAATCTTAAACAATCCTCAGGTTTTCAATCACACCACAACACACAACCAGTCAATACACACTCATTATCAAGAAGGAAAAGTAATAGCTTACAGTCAAGGAACCAGATTGATTCCTTGAACCTCCAATGGCATAAAGGTCATGGCTTTGTGGATCTGAGTGTTTGGGTCGTCACCCAACCTCTCCTCCTTAAACTCATGGCCACCTTCTTGTATCTCCAGCCCAAAGACCCCTCCTTTTTTCATACATCAAGGCGCCATCTTTAGAACAGCTTCAGTAGTAACCAGATGCAAGCAGCTCTTGGACAAGGAGTTTTGGTTTGAGGTTAGGTAAGCCTCTCCATCCTCCTTTGCTTCCAATGAACTCTTCATCAGGACAGGTATGAGAGAGGTTGAGGAACCAGAATTACACGCCAAGCTTAAGTCTTCATCTTCATGGATAAGCTGAACAGGATGGAGCTGTCTTCATGGCTTGGATTTGAGCTGGGAGATGAGATGTGTTCTTGCGGAAGCTTCAACCAGGTTCTGATGAACCTGACTCTGATACCATATGAGATTTTTTAAAGAGAATCTCAACTCTATATTCTCTGGATGTGTTTGTGTGTGAAGAACAGCTCCAAAGGAGCAAGATATGAGTTTGTGAATGAAGATTTGAGAGAGCGATAGATGAGAGTGTTTAGGTGTGTGGATTAAAGATTAAGAGAATAAGAGACTAAAGAGACTGAGAGATTAAGTAACCAGAGATTTAAATTTCCAGAACAAGTTTATGAAGAGATGGGAAAACCCCCCCATTCAGCTTAGGCCACTAAATTGCCTCTTACATGCTTATTTATAAACTCATACATTTGGTTTCTCATAAACCTAAATCTAAGGGCTAATATAACTTGAATTTAAATGGATGGATGAGATGGGAAGCTGGTCTGGTCGTGCTTCCTTTGCTGGTGCTTCATTGGCTCATTTGAATCTTGTCAAGGTGGAGACAGGCTGCTGATTGGTTGCTGTGAGGCTCCCTTTGATGTAACCAGGGCTGAGCCAGATGATTCTTCAACAAAGGACAAACCAGGATGGATTAATGGCGACCATACTGAGCTAAAACCAGCTGGAGAGACTGAGGACAAGCTGAAACAGAGTCTGGACGAGCTAAAACCAGCTGAGGAGACTGAGGATGAGCTGAAACCAGTTGAAGAGAGTGTGCATGAGCTGAAACTAGCTGAAGTGAGAGTAGACGAGCTGGATGATCTGAGTGACACTAGTTTGAATCTGAATGAGCTAGCTGACACTGAAGAAGGAGCTGATATACTTGCTGGGCGAAATGGGCCTCTTTCAGCCAAGGAAAAGATCATAACAAATTCAATATGGGTTTGTTTTACAGCAAATTAGACCATCCCATTGATCAGTCCATTTCAAAGCCTTTCTCATCAAGAAATACCAGAAATAGAAGTCCTGGTCGTGATCATCCAAGAGTCATTCAAAGAAGAACTTAATTCTGGTCAAAAGTCAAGTCTTGCCTAGTTCTTTGTTTCCTTGTTTTTAGCTAAGTCTTTGTCTAGTTTTTCTACATAATTTCTAAGCTTTCTGCATTCTTGTAAGACTATATATGTATGCTGCACGACCTCAATAAGATTCATTCACCTTTTTGTTTAAAAACTCTTTCAAATCTGTGAATCCCTTGTTCAGCTTCTAAACATTGTATACTTAGGAGTTAATTCTCTGCAAAGCACTTTGCCTTAGATCATTGTTTGTGGATGTGATGCTCACGATCTCTGGCGCATCTACACAAGTGTCTGATCAGTTCATAGATCAACACTGAAGAACCATCAACATCTCTACCTTCTTCTACAATCCATCCATCAATCTATCAAAAACAAGTCAGTGTGCGTTAGAACCACAAGGAGAACGACCCAGATCAACCCTCTAGATCATCAAAGGGATTCAGAACCAGATAGGGTTCCATTAAGTGGTATCAGAGCAGATTGGGGGCTTCTTATTTGGGGGCTTCTGATATTCAGACAGATCTTGGTCTCTCCCCCTTTCTCACAACCTTCCTGTTGTGATCAAGTGCTCGGACTCTCTGATCTTCCTTGATAGATACAAGCTGAGTCTTGGCAGCTTCTTCTTCATGAGTCACCACCATGCTACTGAAGCCTTCATGACAGGATGCTTCAGTCTGTAGTACCAACCACCTCAACTCTAGAGGCCGCATTGGAGATTGCTTACACATCCTCTCATTGTGCTTCATAACTGATATGCTCATCTTCTTGAATAACCCCAAGTACTCTCAGATCATGTAAGCTTCAACACTCCCCCTCAAGCTTGACCATGTGGAACAAGTCAAGCTTGGAAGGATAGCTTTCATGATCTGCTCAATCACTCCATTGCAACACCTTCTGAACTCGCCCTCTTTTTGGAATGCTTGTGGAAGCTTCAGCTCTTCAGCCACCTCACACTAGAAGCCACACTGATAGAGTCTTCATCTTCTCACAGCCAAGAGTGCTCTGAACAGTCTCTTGCCTAGACACACCACTGCCTAGAACCGGATGGCTCCTTCTTCAGTTGCTTGCAATGGACACCTTCTGAACTCTCTCTTGCCTAGACACACCATTGCCTAGACCCGGATGGCTCCTCCTGAACCAACAAACTGCTCACTTAACTCCCCTCCTCAAGCTTGGATTGGATTGGAAGTCCAAGCTTGCAAGTGAGCCTCAGTGAAACTTCACACCAGTGGCGCATCACCACATGTGTACCACCTCTCCATTGCACACACAATGGGAACCTTCTTCCGCCTCTTCTACTCGGATGGATGGTGAGCTAAGGACACTTCTTGTGAACCTGAAACAACACTCAAACTCCAGCAAAGATCAGAAACAATTGCATTGGGTCAACCCTTGATGCATCATCAAGTTTGAACACCAATGTCTTTAAGAAATGCAACAGATTAAACAAGATATTTTAAAGTTCTAATCTTTGCAAGCAAACTCTCTAATCTTTGCAAGCAAACTCTCTAAGCACAAGCATGAACATCACAGATTCATTACAAGCTACTTAGGCCATTTTTAAAAGCTCCTTTACTCAGCACTTAGACATGAATCTAATGCTTCAATGTAAGGCAACTTCAAGACTAAATGCAACAGCTTTCAATCAGATACCATATATGCATGCAAGCAGATTCAAACAATCACAACAAGCACCATTATGAACCGGAGCTAAGTATTTTCACTCACAATCACCAAACCACAACTCTTTAAGCATCCTGGGAAAGATTCAAATCATTTTATCCTCAGGTTTTCACAACACATCACAACACACAACCAGATCTCATCATCACAAGCTCAATATCTTAAGTTTATAAAATCGCTTACAGCCAAGGAACCAGGTTGGTCCTTGTATCAACAATGGATGGAAAGTCCATGACTATGTTGGATCTGGTAGCCTGGGTCGTCACCCACCTCCTTCTCTTTTAGTTCATGACCACCATCTTGCATAACCAGCGCAAAGACCCCTCCTTGCTTCAAGCCTTCTACTCGCCATCTTCTGGAAAGCATTCTCTTCTCACCAGATGAAGAACAGCCTTTGGACAAGGCACAATGGATGAGGTTCGCGAGGCCTCTCCACACACCTTTGCTTCCAACAAACCTCTTCGTCAGGTATTGGTCGGAAATGGCTGAGAGATAAGGAGAACACGCCCTGCTTCAATCTTCCTCTTCATGAAGAAACAAAGCTCGGATGGGAATGTCTTCAAGGGTTTTGATTGAGCTGAGATGAAAGCAAGTGATTTGCGGAAGCTTCAACCAGGTTCTGATGAACCTTACTCTGATACCATCTGAGATTTTTAAAGAGAATATCAACTCTATACTTTCTGGATGTGTTTGTGTGAGAAGAACAGCTCCAATGGAGCAAGATGAGAGTTTGTGAATGGTGATTTGAGAAAGAGATTGATGAGATTTTTTTTAAGAGATTAAGAGACTATGGAAGAGATTTAGATGGATGAGAGACTAAGAGATTAAGATTAGAGATTAGAGAGAGATTCAGATTCAAGAACACACTTTTATTTCCATGAAGGAGAAGGGGAAAGCCCCCTTACTCTCTTAAGAGATTACACACGCCAACTAAGAGCTTATATATGCTCATTACAACTTGCAAACTCATAAACCTAAATCTAAAGGCTAGAAATGCATAAGAGAAATGGATGGTGTGGATGAGATGGTCTTGATTGTAATATCTGAAGTCTGGAAGGATAAGGCTGGCACCCTTGCTTTAATTCAAAATAGGGAAGTGGAAGGCTGGCTTGTGATTGGCTCTCCTTAGGCTCCTCTTAACCTTCCCACAGATCAGTCTAGGTTCATGGTCGTGGCTTTCCTTGTTTTTACAGCCAAGGCCAGCCTGTCCCATGACCAAACTACCCAATCACACTCCAATGACATCTCCTTTGATTCCCATTTGATGCCATAAGATCAGAACCATATCCTTTCGTCCAGACCCACTTTAAGCTGCCCTATTCTTGCACAAGACACTCCATCAGCTTTCTTGGGATGTCAGGCTGCGTCCTATTTTTGCACAACTCTTAAAACTCCCAAATGGTCGAGTTTGAACATCTTGGGTCGAGCCTGGTCCATACTGTCCGTACAGGTCCGTACAGGCCTCGCCCTATCTTTGCACACTCGCCTATTTGCTCCCACACATGCTTCTAAGTCCCTCCTTGACTTGGCCCTATCTTTGCACAACAATCAGGACACTTTTGTAGCTTATCTCACCCTCCTCAAGCCTAGTAGACTCCTGACCCTATTCTTGCACCAGACCCAACTCCATCCAACTATCTCCATTCTCTTCTTTAAGATCAGTCCAAGCCCTTCCTGGACTTAACTTCTCCCATGATATATGCTTCAAGACATTCCTGAAGCTTTGCTGAACTTCTTCTAGAGATCACCTGAAGCCTGCCCTATTTTTGCACAAGCTTCTTTCTGCTCTTCAGCTCAACAATGAGGAGTTATATGAGGTCAGGAGAAAAGTTACCATTCAGTAAAATAAGCTACCATGCAGTAAAAGTAACTTGGAGTTACTGTGAGGTAAAAGGAAGTTGGTTAAAGTATGAAGAAGTCTCTAGTGAAGGAAGAGGGTTAGCACAGTGATCAGACCGTTGAGGGAAGAGCACTGGTGCGCCTGGCTAGCTCATGACAGTGTGGGAACCGAAATCTGCACTGTCAAATTTAGTTTATTTGGAGGAAAGCCAAGTGAACCTAGCCTTCCCTGAAGGTCCCGGTTATCTGCTGGGCCACACACGACACAATCAGTACGACAAAGAGATAAAGAAAACGGAATGAAAATCGTAAGAAAAAAGATAGAGCAAAAGATCTTATGTCCGAATCCGCTTTTGAGCGTGAACAACAGGTAAGAGCCTTGGCTACAAGAGCTGTCGGCAAGTTCGCTAGTCTAGCAACCTAAGTTCTAACCTAGTTGAGTCGCAACTCGCTAGTAAAAATGGAAAAAAGTGCCTAAGTTGCTCTAAGTGCTATATTGCTCTGAAAAAGTTCTCCTCTTGCTCCTCGCCCCAAGCTTTCCTTATATATTCCCCTTTTATGACGGTCTATTCTTCCTTTGGGCCGAATCTATCGCAAATCGGGCTTCTTTCCATTTCCGTCGGTCTTCATGTGTATCAGAAAACTTGACATTTATCTTCGGGAAACTGGACATTTATCTCTTTATGTTAAGATAAACATGGGGCGTCATGTCCATCTCGACTTGGTTTCCTGGGAAATTGTAACTGGGCCGTTTTTGTCGCGTTTGGGCCTTCTGGGGCCATTGTTTCGACCGTGGATGTTTTACGATTTTTCCGAGAAACCAGCCTGTCATGATACTTGTTTTGCCGAAGGATCCTTAACTCACCGTATAGTCTAGATGACTGGTGTTTTTAGAATAACCGTGATCGTTTTATACGATGAATCGAGATCCATTCGTCAACCGAGCCTTCGGTGGTCTCCCGAAGCTTTCCCGATTTATTTCGACCAAGACGAAACGGGGTTCTTGGGTTTCTTGTCTCCAAGGAGTTGAACGGTGAGTCTTCGAGCAAGGATACAAAATGCATAGTTGGACTAGTTTGTTGAGACGGTCTTGCGGGAAGAAGATCGCACTTGTCGAGTTGTCCGTACGCGGGCGCCCGGGACTTGGACATGGATGCCGTCGCCGGCGCCGGCGCCCGTGACCAGCACGAGCGAGCTGGCGCCCGGCGCCCGTGATCAGCACGAGCGAGCTGGTGCCCGTGATCAGCACGAGCGTGCTGGCGCCCAACGCCCGTGGCCAGCACGAGCGAGCTGGCGCCCATGACCAGCACGGGCGAGCTGGCGTCCGGCGCTCGGCACCAGCACGGGCGAGCCGGCGCCCGGCGCCCGGTGCCAGCACGGGCGAGCCGGCGCTCTGTGCCCGGTGCCAGCACGGGCGAGCCGGCGCCCGACGCCCGGTGCCAGCACGGGCGAGCCGGCGCCCGACGCCCGGTGCCAGCACGGGCGAGCCGGCGCCCTGCACCTGGTGCCAGCACGGGCGAGACGGCGCTCGGTGCCCGGTGCCAGCACGGGCGAGCCGGTGCCAGCGCGGGCGAGCCGGTGCCCGGCGCCCGGAGCTAGGCTGTGGCCGCTCCTGCTGGTGTCCGGGGGCTACGATGCGATCATCTCTTCCGACGTTTCGTCGAATAACTAGTTTTTTCCTTGGTTTTATTCGACGCTTGATTGCTTCCAAGGACTTTCGGGTGTTGATTGCGTCTTCGACCGATTTTGACCCCAACAGACAGCCTGGAAAGGTCTCTAAGCGTGTGAGCATTGTGGACCGGCCATTTCAAAATGGGCGCTCCCCGTCCCTTTTACTTCACATGCTTGCACTAGTAACTTTGACCTTGTAAACCCTTATGTCTCTTACTATAAATTTGTAATGACACTCTCTCAATAAGATTAATGAGTTTTTGTAGTCTCTCTCTGTTGTTCATCATGATAATCAAAGACTCTTAAATCATGGTTACTTAATCTCTTTTCAAATCTTTCTTAAATCTCTCTAAATCTCATTTACTCTCTCTAATCTACCATTAATATCTTACTACCATCTCTATTCTAAAATCTCATATGTGCACCATAGATAACTCTCCTTTTCCACCACCAAAGAGACCATCTGAGCCTATCTCCTTTTGAAGTTGAGCACACACTTCATCATAATTTGGAAGCTCCTTTTCTCTCACAATGTGCCTGACCACATCATTGAAGCTTGGGCTGAGTGTGAAAAACAGTCCAAAGACCTTGTCTTGCTCACGCCTAGCTTCAAGAGTTTCAGGGTCATTGGAGCTTGGCCTTAGCATCTCCAGCTCAGACCATAGCTGACTGTACTTCCCAAGGTGTTTGGTGAAGTCTCCTTCTTCTTGCTGCAAGTTGTTGATGGCTCTCTTCACTTCATAGATCCTGGTAAGGTTGAAGTGTTGCCATACACTCTCTGCGGAGTATCCCACAACTGTTTTGGAGTTTCACAGTGTGAGTAGGTATCCATAAGAGGACCATCAAGAGAGCTATGCAGGATAGACAGCACCAGGAGGTCTTCCTGACTCCATTTGCCTTCATCCACCACTACAATCTCCTTGCATCTTCTCCTTGGGTGATCTGCTTTGGTGCTGAACTTGAAGTAACATGCTCCCAAAGACCTCTTCATCCAAGGGCTGCTCTGGTCATTCTAGACCAGGTTATGTAGTTTCCTGGTCCCTTGAGTGTGCATGGAATGTGAACTGCTCTGTGGTGCTCCATCTCTCAAGGTAGGCGCCAAGAATAATTTGGATTTTCAAGGCTGGATTTGTGAGAAAAGAACTCTGGAACTGAGAGAACTCAATACTAGAATCAAGATAAACTATGAAGAAAAATAAATGGAGACAGAACAGAATGAGCACAATGAAGAAAAATAAGAACACTCAAGAACAGAGATTTATTATCCAATGGATAAAAGGAATCTGGAGAGAAAAATAAGAAAGTAAATGGATGAATCCAAAGAGAAGAGATACCAGAGTAAATTTGCGGAAGTAAATGAGGGTCTCAAGATCTTTAAGGCTCTGATACCATGTTAGAAAATGAAGAACAGAGTAAGAACAGAGTAAGAGAGAGATGA
>CM031935.1:22574404-22662186 GCA_018703725.1 Brassica juncea
CCGCACCCCCCCCCAACGGGCGAGGTTTCTCGAATTCGGGAGGGCAAATCGCCAGACCTGCGAGAAGGAAGCCCTCCTCGCCCAACGGGAGACGTTGCTCGACTCCGGGAGGTGCAACTCGCCAACCTGGAGAGAAGAACTAGCCGCACGCCCAACAGGCGAGTCGCTCCACTCCCAAGAGGTGAAACTTTGCCAACCTGGCGAGCAGGACTGGCCCCCCCCCCCCCCCCCCTGCTAGCCTAACGGGAGAGTTGCTCTACTCCGGGAGGTGCAACTCGCAAGCTGGCGAGCAAGACTGGCACCTGCTCGCCCAACAGGCGAGTTTCTCGAACTCCGGGTGGTGCAAATTGCCAAGCCTGGCGAGCAGGAACGGCCCTGCTCGCAAAATGGGCGAGTTGCTCGACTCCGGGAGGTTCAACTCACCAACCTGGCGGCAAGATTTGCCCTGCTCGCCCAACGGGCGAGTTTCTCGACTCCAAGAGGGTGCAAATCGCCAACCTGGCGAGCAGGAATGGCACTGCTCGCCAAACGGGCGAGTTGCTCGACTCCGGGGAGGTGCAACTCGCCAACCTGGCGGGCAGGACTGCCTTGCTCGCCCAATGGCTGAGTTTCTGGACACCGGAAGGTGCCACTCGCCAACCTGGAGAGAAGGACTAACCCTGCTCGCCCAACAGGCGAGTTGCTCGACTCCGGGAGGTGAAAACTTGCCAACCTGGCGAGCGGGACTGGCCCTGCTCGCCTAACGGAAGAGTTGCTCTACTCCGGAAGGTGCAACTCGCCAACCTGGCGAGCAAGACTGGCCCTGCCCGCCCAACAGGGCAAGTTTCTCGACTCTGGGAGGTGCAAATCGCCAACCTGGCGAGCAGGAATGGCCCTGCTCGCCCAACGGGCGAGTTTGCTCGACTCCGGGAGGTGCAACTCGCCAACCTGGAGAGAAGAAACTAGCCCTGCTCGCCCAAAGCGCGAGTTTCTCGACTCCGGGAGGTGCAAATCGCCCACCTGGCGAGCAAGATTTGCCCTGTTCGCCCAACGGGCGAGTTTCTCGACTCCGGGAGGTGCAACTCGCCAACCTGGCGGGCAGGACTGGCCCTGCTCGCCCAACAGGCAAGTTGCTCGACTCCGGGAGGTGCAACTCGCCAAACCTGGCGAGCAGGGACTGGCCTTGCCGCCCAACGGATGAGTTGCTGGACACCAGGAGGTGCAACTCGCCAACCTGGAGAGAAGGACTAGCCCTGCTCGCCTAACAGGCGAGTTGCTCGACTCCGGGAGGTGAAACTTGCCAACCTGGCGAGCAGGACTGGCCCTGCTCGCCTAACGGGAGAGTTGCTATACTCCGGGAGGTGCAACTCGTCAACCTGGCAAGCAAGACTGGCCCTGCTCGCCCAACGGACAAGTTTCTCGGACTCCGGGAGGTGCAATCGCCAACCTGGCGAGCAGGAATGGCCCTGCTCGCCCAACGGGCGAGTTGCTCGACTCCGGGAGGGAAACTTGCCAACCTGGTCGAGCAGGACTGGCCCTGCTCGCCTAACGGGAGAGTTGCTCTACTCCGGGAGGTGCAAATCGCCAACCTGGCGAGCATGACTGGCCCTGCTCGCCCAACGGGCGAGTTTCTCGACTCCGGGAGGTGCAAATCGCCAACCTGGCGAGCAGGAATGGCCCTGCTCGCCCAACGGGCGAGTTGCTCGACTCCGGGAGGTGCAACTCGCCAACCTGGAGAGAAGGACTAGCCCTGCTCGCCCAACAGGCGAGTTGCTCGACTCCAGGAGGTGAAACTTGCCAACCTGGTGAGCAGGACCTGGCCCTGCTCGCCTAACGGGAGAGTTGCTCTACTCCGGAGGTGCAACTCGCCAAGCTGGCGAGCAAGGCTGGCCCTGCTCGCCCAACGGGCGAGTTTCTCGACTCCGGGAGGTGCAAATTGCCAACCCTGGCGAGCAGGAACGGCCCTGCTCGCCCAACGGGCGAGTTGCTCGACTCCGGGAAGTGCAACTCGCCAACCTGGCGAGCAAGACTGGCCCTGCCCGCCCAACGGGCAAGTTTCTCGACTCCGGGAGGTGCAAATCGCCAACCTGGCGAGCAGGAATGGCCCTGCTCGCCCAACAGGCGAGTTGCTCGACTACGTGAGGTGAAACTTGCCAACCTGGCGAGCAGGACTGGCCCCTGCTCGCCAAACGGGAGAGTTGCTCTACTCGGGGAGGTGCAACTCGTCAACCTGGGGAGCAAAGATTTGCCCTGCTCGCCCAACGGGCGAGTTTCTCGACTCCAAGAGGTGCAAATCACCAACCTGGCAAGCAGGAATGGCCCTGCTTGCAAAACGGGCGAGTTGCTCGACTCCGGGAGGTTCAACTCGCCAACCTGGCGGGCAGGACTAGCCCTGCTCGCCCAACGGGCGAGTTTCTCGACTCTGGGTGGTGCAAATCGCCAACCTGGCGAGCAGGAATGGTCCTGCTTGCCCAACGGGCAAGTTGCTCGACTCCGGGAGGTGCAACTCGCCAACCTGGCAGGCAGGACTGGCCCTGCTTGCCCAACAGGCGAGTTGCTCGACTCCGGGAGGTGCAACTCGCCAACCTGGTGAGCAGGACTAGCCCTGCTCGCCAACGGGCGATTTGCTCGACTCTGGGAGGTGTAACTCGCAAACCTGGCGAGCAGGACTGGGGCGAGTTGCTGGACTCTGGCTGGTGCAACTCGCCCAACGGGCGAGTTGCTCGACTCCGGGAGGTGAAAATCGCCCACCTGGCGAGCAGGACTTACCCTGCTCGCCCAACAGGCGAGTTGCTCGACTCCAGGAGGTGCAACTCGCCGACCTGGCAAGCAGGACTGGCCCTGCTCGCCCAACGGGCTAGTTGCTCGACTCCAGGAGGTGCAACTCGCAAACCTGGAGAGAAGGACTAGCCCTGCTCGCCCAAAAGGCGAGTTGCTCGACTCCGGGAGGTGAAACTTGCCAACCTGGCGAGCAGGACTGGCCCTGCTCGCCTAACGGGAGAGTTGCTCTACTCACGGAGGTGCAACTCGCCAACCTGGTGAGCAAGATTTGCCCTACTCGCCCAACGGGCGAGTTTCTCGACTCCGGGAGGTGCAAATCGCCAACCTAGCAAGCAGGAATTGCCCTGCTCGCCAAACGGGCGAGTTGCTCGACTCTGGGAGGTTCAACTCGCCAACCTGGCGGGCAGGACTGGCCCTGCTCGCCCAACAGGCGAGTTGCTCGACTCCGGCAGGTGCAACTCGCCAACCTGGCGAGCAGCACTGGCCCTGCTCGCCCAACGGGCGAGTCTCTCGACTCCGGGAGGTGCAAATCGCCAACCTGGCGAGCAGGAATGGCCCTACTCGCCCAACGGGCGAGTTGCTCGACTCCGAGAGGTGCAACTCGCCAACCTGGCGAGCAGGACTTGCCTTGCTCGCTCAACGGATGAGTTGCTGGACACCGGGAGGTGCAACTCGCCAACCTGGAGAGAAGGACTGGCCTTGCTCGCCCAACAGATGAGTTGCTGGACACCGGGAGGTGCAACTCGCCAACCTGGAGAGAAGGACTAGCCCTGCTCGCCCAACAGGCGAGTTGTTCGACTCCGGGAGGTGAAACTTGCCAACCTGGCGAGCAGGACTGGCCCTGCTCGCCTAACGGAAGAGTTGCTCTACTCAGGGAGGTGCAACTCGCCAACCCTGGCGAGCAAGACTAGCCCCTGCTCGCCCAACAGGTTAGTTGCTCGACTCCGAGAGGTGAAACTTGCCAACCTGGCGAGCAGGACTGGCCCTGCTCGCCTAACGGAGAGTTTGCTCTACTCCGGGAGGTGCAACTCGCCAACCTGGCGAGCAAGACTGGCCCTGTTTGCCCAACGGGCGAGTTTCTCAACTCCGGGAGGTGCAACTCGCCAACCTGGCAGGCAGGACTGGCGCTGCTCGCCCAACAGGCAAGTTGTTCGACTCCGGGAGGTGCTACTCGCCAACCTGGCGAGCAGGATTGGCCTTGCTCGCCCAACGGATAAGTTGCTGGACACCGGGAGGTGCAACTCGCCAACCTGGAGAGAAGGACTAGCCCTGCTCGCCCAAAAGGCGGGTTGTTCGACTCCGGGAGGTGAAACTTGCCAACCTGGCGAGCAGGACTGGCCCTGCTCGCCTAACGGAAGAGTTGCTCTACTCCGGGAGGTGCAACTCGCCAACCTGACGAGCACGACTAGCCCTGCTCGCCTAACAGGCGAGTTGCTCGACTCCGGGAGGTGAAACTTGCCAGCCTGGTGAGCAGGACTGGCCCTGCTCACCTAACGGGAGAGTTGCTCTACTCCGGGAGGTGCAACTCGCCAACCTGGCGAGCAAGACTGGCCCTGCTCGCCCAACGGGCGAGTTTCTCAACTCTGGGAGGTCCAACTCGCCAACCTGGCGAGCAGGAATGGCCCTGCTTGCCCAACGGGCGAGTTGCTCGACTCCGGGAGGTGCAACTCGCCAACCTGGCGGGCAGGACTGGCCCTGCTCGCTAAACAGGCGAGTTGCTCGACACTGGGAGATGCAACTCGCCAACCAGGCGAGCAGGACTAGCCCTGCTCGCCCAACGGGCGAGTTTCTCGACTCCGGGAGGTGCAAATCGCCAACCTGGCGAGCAGGAATGGTCCTGCTTGCCCAACGGCCGAGTTGCTCGACTCCGGGAGGTGTAACTCACCAACCTGGTGAGCAGGACTATCCCTGCTCGCCAACGGGCAATTTGCTCGACTTCGGGAGGTGCAACTCGCAAACCGGGCGAGCAGGACTGGGGCGAGTTGCTGGACTCTGGCAGGTGCAACTCGCCCAACGGGCGAGTTGCTCGACTCCGGGAGGTGAAAATCGCCCACCTGGCGAGAAGGACTGGCCCTGCTCGCCCAACAGGCGAGTTGCTCGACTCCAGGAGGTGCAACTTGCCGACCTGGCAAGTAGGACTGCCCTTTCTCGCCCAAGGGCTAGTTGCTCGACTCCAGGAGGTGCAACTCGCCAACCTGGAGAGCAGGACTGGCCCTGCTCGCCCAACGGGCGAGTCGCTCGACTAGGGGAGGTTAAACTCGCCAACCTGGCGAGCAGGAATGGCCCTGCTCGCCCAACGGATAAGTTGCCGGACTTCGGGAGGTGCAACTCGCCAACCTGGAGAGAAGGACTAGCCCTGCTCGCGCAACTGGTGAGTTGCTCAACTCCGGGAGGTGAAACTTGCCAACCTGGCGAGCAGAACTGACACTGCTCGCCCAACGGGCGATTTGCGCCACTCCGGGAGGTGCTACTCGCCAACCTGGCGAGCAGGACTGGCCCTGCTCGCCCAACGGGCGAGTTGCACGACTCCGGGTGGTGCAACTCGCCAACCTGGCAAGCAGGACTGGACATGCTCATCCAATAGGCGAGTTGTTCGACTCCGGGAGGTGAAACTTGCCAACCTGACGACCAGGACTGGCCCTGCTCGCCTAACGGAAGAGTTGCTCTACTCCGGGAGGTGCAACTCGCCAACCTGGCGAGCACGACTAGCCCTGCTCGCCCAACAGGCGAGTTGCTCGACTCCGGGAGGTGAAACTTGCCAGCTTGGCGAGCAGGACTGGCCCTGCTCGCCTAACGGGAGGGTTGCTCTACTCCGGGAGGTGCAACTCGCCAACCTGGCGAGCAAGACTGGCCCTGCTCGCCCAACGGGCGAGTTTCCCGACTCCAGAAGGTGCAAATCGCCAACCTGGCGAGTAGGAATGGCCCTGCTCGCCCAACGGGCGAGTTGCTCAACTCCGGAGGTGCAACTCGCCAACCTGGCGGGCAGGAATGGCCCTGCTCGCCCAACGGATGAGTTGCCGGACTTCGGGAGGTGCAACTCGCCAACCTGGAGAGAAGGACTAGCCCTTCTCGCGCAACTGGTTAGTTGCTCAACTCCGGGAGGTGAAACTTGCCAACCTGGCCAGCAGAACTGGCACTGCTCGCCCAACGGGCGATTTGCGCCACTCCGGGAGGTGCTACTCGCCAACCTGGCGAGCAGGACTGGCCCTGCTCGCCCAACGGGCGAGTTGCACGACTCCAGGAGGTGCAACTCGCCAACCTGGCGAGCAGGACTGGACATGCTCATCCAATAGGCGAGTTGTTCGACTCCGGGAGGTGAAACTTGCCAACCTGACGACCAGGACTGGCCCTGCTCGCCTAACGGAAGAGTTGCTCTACTCCGGGAGGTGCAACTCGCGAACCTGGCGAGGACGACTAGCCCTGCTCGCCCAACAGGCGAGTTGCTCTACTCCAGGAGGTGAATCTTGCCAGCCTGGCGAGCAGGACTGGCCCTGCTCGCCTAACGGGAGGGTTGCTCTACTCCGGGAGGTGCAACTCGCCAACCTGGCGAGCAAGACTGGCCCTGCTCGCCCAACGGGCGAGTTTCTCGACTCCAGGAGGTGCAAATCGCCAACCTGGCGAGCAGGAATGGCCCTGCTAGCCCAACGGGCGAGTTGCTCGACTCCGGGAGGTGCAACTCGCCAACCTGGCGGGCAGGACTGGCCCTGCTCGCCAAACAGGCGAGTTGCTCGACACTGGGAGATGCAACTCGCCAACCAGGCGAGCAGGACTAGCCCTGCACGCCCAACGGGCGAGTTTCTCGACTCCGGGAGGTGCAAATCGCCAACCTGGCGAGCAGGAATGGTCCTGCTTACCCAACGGGCGATTTGCTCGACTCCGGGAGGTGCAACTCGCCAACATAGCGGGCAGGACTGGCCCTGCTTGCCCAACAGGCAAGTTGCTCGACTCCGGGAGGTGCAACTCACCAACATGGTGAGCAGGACTAGCCCTATGTGGGAACCGAAATTCACACCGTCAATTTCTGATAAAGACTTGTGGAGGAAAACCAAGTTAACCCGATCTTCCTTGAAGGTCCCGGATATCTGCTGGGCCGCACACGACACAATCAATAAAAATAGAAGTTGCGAAAATAGAAATCGTAAAAGATGAGCGGAAGAAAGATCTTATTTCTGAATTCGCGTTTTGAGCGTGTACAACAGGTTAGAAGTAAACTACAAGAGCTGTCGCTAGTCCGGTCGCCTAAGTCTATCCTAGTTGAGTCGCAGCTCGCTAGTGAAAACAGAAAAGAATGCTTAAATCGCTCTAAGTGCTAAGTGCTCGAAAATTTGTGATCTGGTTTGCTTCTTGCTCAAAGCTCTCCTTATATACTCCTCCTATGACGGTCTATCTTCTCGCGGGCTGAGTTGGGCTTTTTCCATTTTCGTCCATCTTTGTGTTTATCGGGAAACTTGACATTTATCTTCGGAAATCTTGACATTTATCTTCTGGAAACTTGACATTTATCTCTTATGTGAGGATAAGGATAAACCGTCATAGTTATCCTTCCTTTTCGGAAAATCGTACGTGGACCGTTTAGGCGTTTTTACGGTTTTTCGAAAGGACCGTCTTTGAAGGTCTCGGTGTTTCCGAAGGAACCTCAATTCCTTGTTTAGTCGAGGAAGTGGTGTTCTAGAGTAACCGTGATCATGCCAAACTTGCGTAGATTGATCCGAACAAGCTAAGATGGGATCGAACCGGACACGATAGGAACAAGACCGGGACGAGGGCCGTGGACCGACGCCAGGCCGACCCGTGCGACGGGTGCCGCCGGCGCCAGGCCGGGTGCCGCCGGCGCCAGGCCGGCCCGCGTGATGGGTGCCGCCGGCGCCAGGCCGGGTGCCACCGGCGCCAGGCCGACCCGTGCGACGGGTGCCGCCGGCGCCAGGCCAACCCGCGTCCGCGTGCCGCCGGCGCCAGGCCGGCCGGGCCGCCGGCGCCAGGCCGGCCCGCGTCCGTGCCGCGCCAGGCCGGCCCGCGTCCCGGGCCGCCGGCGCCAGCCGGTGCCGCCGGCGCCAGGCCAGCCCGCGTCCCGGTGCCGCCGGCGCCAGGCCGCCCGCGTCCCGGCCGCCGGCCCAGCCGGGCCGCCGGCGCCAGGCCAGCCCGCGTCCCGCTGCCGCCGGCGCCAGGCCGGGTGCCGCCGGCGCCAGCCCCCGCGTCCCGTGCCGCCGGCGCCAGGCCAGCCCGCTCCCGCGTGCCGCCGGCGCCAGGCCGGGGTGCCGCCGGCGCCAGGCCAGCCCGCGTCCGCGTGCCGCCGGCGCCAGGCCGGGTGCCGCCGGCGCCAGGCCAGCCTCCCGCGTGCCGCCGGCGCCAGGCCGGGGTGCCGCCGGCGCCAGCCCGCGTCCCGCGTGCTGCTGGTGCCAGGCCGTCTTGCCGTCTGTGGTTCGTTCGATCTTTCCCTCGTCAGTCGTTTGCGGGAAATCTCTCGAGTTTTGGGAGGGTCTCTAGTCGTAGATCTCGAGATAATTGTTCCAACGAGATTCTGCGAGTATCGGGATTTTGAGATGGACTTAGATCTTCAGACTTTCCGTCTTCGAGGATGAGAGCAATGTGGCTCCGAGTTTTTAGATATGTTTAAAGATGAATCTTTAAAACAATCGGGAAGGTTTTACGGAAGACTCATTGTAGATCTCGGATAATCCAGACATGGATTTCAAGGGACCAGGATGCTGTCATTGCCCGAGATCGCGAGACGATCGCATTGATGGGCGCCAGGACCCTCGCCGTTGGCGCCAGATGGGAGTGGACGAGCCTTTCGTGAGTTTTATCGAGCGACGACCCGTTTCTTGGATTTGATCGTCGCTTGGCTTTTCTTTCGAGGACTTTCGGGTGACGATTTCGTCATTGACCGATTTTGACCCCAACAGTTAGCCCCCCAGCTAGCTAGGAACCGTAGAGCCTGTCGGGTCCTAGCTTGCGGTATAGCCGTGTGGAAAAGTGTTGAGATGTAATCGTCTGCCGAAAATCGGGGTAAATAGTGATTTTACCTCCTTTATATGGAGTAAGAAATCTCTTTCTTACTTCATCACAAGGTTTTTACTCTCTCTCTCAAGAATCCTTTCTCTCTCTTTAAGAACAATGTCTTCAAGATCCTCAAAGAGAAACTCTTCTTCCCATTCATCCTCGGATGACTCTCCTGCTCATGTATCGGTAAAGCAGGAGGAGTCGGTCGAGGAGGAAAAGAGGAATGCGTATTACCGAGCCCTTGTAGGTTCGCCCCCTATACTGCCAGAGATCCCTGTTCCGAAGAGGCCTCTGAGGCAGCCTGGTGCTCCTTTTGCGCCGAGCTCGGTTTCTCGTAAATATCTCAAGGTTCTTCGAGATTTTTACCAGGTTCCTGAAGGAGTCAAATTTCGGATTTCCGTTGGTAACGAGAGTGCAAGGAATCCTCCGCAAGATTTCTTTACATGTTACGAAGCTTTCTTTACGTACTGCCGTATGTGGTTCCCAATTCCTGGTGCCATTGTTCGTGCGCTTCACCGCTTCGAACTTTCGATCAGCCAACTCAGCGTTCCTGCCTTGGAGAGTTGGCTTGGCGTACTAATTGCTAGCTACGAACTCGGGATTGATCTTGGTCCCGATGATTTTGAAGGTCTTTGGGGTACTCGGCCGACGGGGAGTGATGGTTACTATTCCATGCTGCCTAAGAAGGATATGGCCGTGATTCAGGGGACTACTTCGAATCCCAAATCGTGGCAGGAGCGTTTTTTCTTTGTTCAAATAGATGGCGAGTCTGTCGAGGAGAGCTGCCTCCATCTATTTCCGCGGGCATGGAATTTTAACCGAGGTAATATGACGAAAATTCTGTTATCTATCTCACTTTTTCGGAAGTGCGTGTCTTTGACAAAATTTTCGTTTTGTAGGGAACAACCCTACCGCGCATTTGCCTGGTAATGTTTTCGTCAAGAGAGATCTTCTTCGTCAAAGGCCGTTTTTCTGGAAATCCTTCACCCTCGAACGAATCCGAGATGCGGTTAACCTTTATCGGTCCCGGGGTTCTGTTCCGTCGTACGACGCCGATCCCGTTACCGTGGTTCCTTCTCGGAGGCGCAGACAGAGGTCTCGTAAGGGGAAGGAAATCGACGATGGGGAAGGCTCGGAAAACCCTTCACCGTTGGGAGAAAAACCTAGTTTTGTTACAACGGAAAAAGATGGAGCCAGCGGTTTTCCACCTATCAACTTCTTTGATGGCCTTCCTCCGGAGTTTACTACTGATGAGTCGCTGGAGGATGAGGAGAAACAACGGGTTTTTGCCGAGGGCTCCCAACGTGTCAACGAGGTTTGGCCCTTCGAACTTCTTTAACCTTGCGTTTGAATCCGTATATGAGCATGCTTGCTGATCTTGAGTTTCATGCAGGGACTAAGAGTGTTTAGCGAGGCGCTTGACTCGAGTTTCCGCAAATCCAGGATTGCTAACTTCAAGACCACAGAAGCGGAGCGAGAGCTTTTCCGGTTCCGTCAAGAGGTGAAGGCACAGAACGCGAAGCAAGCTGAGCTTCACGCTCGGGCTCTCGTACGGGCGGAAAGGAGAGGAAGAAGGATGGTCGCAGCGGAGGTGGCAAGACGGGCGGAATCGTTTGCCGCTGAGTTTCAATGCTTTAAAGAAGCTCAGGAGTTTGTTGGTGATTTCCGCGAGTGCCGAGGTTCGGTCGTAAATCTTTACAAGTCTCAGAACCCAGATTTCTCTTTCGATTCCGAGATCGCTGAAATGAAGGATTTCATGGCCGAGTGTGCTCATGCTGAGTCCTTGGTTCCTCCGGTAGAAGAAAGAGTCCGGAGACTATGGGAACCAATCGAGGTTTCCGAGGATACGGTGGAGGTCGGAGCTGATGAGAATACCGAGAATGGTGGGAATGCTCGAGGTGTGAATGAAGAAGTGGACCAGCCTGCTAGTTCATTTGGGATTTCTGCATCCGGATTTCTCAACGTTGACTTCCTTTTGTGAATTGAATTTTCTGGCCGTATGTGGCCGTTTTTAGTAATTTTATCCTGCGACCGTTGGAGGTTGCATTCTTATGTTTTCGGGACTGGCCGTTGGTGGCTTTGAATCCCGCCGTCTTTTGCGGTTTTTATGAATATGAAAATTTGCGAGATTTCGTCTTTTGTTTCGATTTATACTTTCGTCAAGTGTAGAGGGAAGGATGCGAGTAGTCACTTCGTATCCTAACTCTTTTTTTGTCGCTTGGTCCGTATGCTACTTTTTAGCGAGCGTTTTTAGGTGTAAGCGATAAGAGACATGTTTTGGGATCTCGTATACGATACTATGTCTGTGAGATGTCAAGATCCAGCAAGACTGGGTTTAGGGCAAGACCTAGGTTTACTCTCAGCTTTGAGGCTGTGCGATGACTGATCGGCTTCCGTTTTGCCTGTTAGTGATTTCTTCCTGATTCTTTTTGTTTAAAGTCCGCGACTAGTCGCCGGCTTATATGACTTGTGTTAAAAGAATCGAGCTACCTTCGGAATATATCCGAGACGCTAAACCAAAATTTTGGGTTTCTTGTATAGCGCGCTATGATATCCTTGTCGGATGTAAGAGGACCTTTGTAGGTCTGACTACGATTTTGTATTGAGTGAAACGTTTCTTATGAGCGTCCGTCGGGGCCAATCGACGGGCGTGAGTTTATTTTTAAGTCGCTGGTGGACTGTCTTTTGCAGATAATACGAGTTTAGTTATCTTTTTAAGAAGTTGCGACGTCTCGCGTTTCTTTTGAAGATATGATTTTCGTTTTTCCGAAGCGTTGATGCGTTTAAGTAAGTATAAAAGATAGAAAGAATTTTATTAAAAAATTTCGAGAAGTTTAAAGTACATATGCGGATTCTCGCGTTTTTTGTGGGAGTATAGGAGTATACGCACCCAGTCCCCCCCCTTTTTGGTGAGGGGGATAGCTGAACTCGTCGGGTTTCGACGAGCTGCCTACGTACCTCTTTCGAGGATCAAGCCATCTCGTAGTTCTGATGGTTGCTGCGGACGTTTTTACTCCCCGTGCGTCGCCGTTCCGATCGTGCTGGTCGGATCAGTGGTGTGTGCGGGGGTCGAGCTGTCCGGTCCTACGGCGGTGGATTCAGAGGCTTTGTCGTCTTCTTGAATCGTTGCCTGTTCGGACGATTTTGGATCATCTTTCCTCGAGTCTTCGGGAATGTTGTGTGATTCCTTTGCTCGTTTCGGGTTGGCCGCAGGGGCGTTCCGATCTTTTCGCAGTTTAAACTCGGCTAGGTAACAGAGTCTCGACTGTTTCTGACTACCCCAGATGGCTGCGGTTCCGGTCGGAGTCGGGAACTTGATACCTAGGTGATATGTGGACGGTACTGCCTTCATGGAGTTGATCCAAGGGGTTCCCATGATGGCGTTGTAGATGGCCGGGTTGTCGACTACTGCAAACTCGACGATCTTTGTAACTTCCTTTGCCATGACTGGGAGTTTTATTTTTCCGAGGGTCATGGTAGTGACGCCCGAAAACCCCGTCAAAGGTTTTGGCTCAGGGATGACTTCCCCAAGTGGGATCTTCATCCTGTATAGGGTGTCGCGGAAGATGACGTTGACCGTGCTTCCAGTATCGACGAGAATGCGGCCGACTTCGAGATCCTGGATGACCAGGTCGATTACCAAAGGGTCGCAGTGAGGTTTGTCGATTCCGACGGTCTCGTGTTCCTCGAAAGCGATCGTGTGGTTAGGAACATCGCTGTCCGGGAACCAGTTGGAACTGGTCTCGGCTTTTCGCCCGTAGGCTTTTATCGACGAGACAGAGTCCTGGTAGAACTGTGATCCTCCGATGATCATGTTTACCCTCTGGCGACTGCTGTTGTTTCCTTGGTCGTCCTGTCTTCTTCCGCGCTTTCCCCCTGATTGGTTTTCGGTCGCGCGGTCTTCGGAGGTAGTTTTGTTAGTCTTTGGGCGGTCGGAATCCAGGAGCAAGTCCTTTATACTCTTGACTTTTGATAGTTCGCCGGTGAGGAGTTTTGCGGCGAGCCGGGCGCCGAGAACCTTGCAGTTCGCAGTGGAGTGGCCTCTGGTCTCGTGGAACTCGCAGTAGGAGTTATCCTTGTACTGGTTCCTGGTCCAGGTGTTTCCGGAGGTTTTGCCCTGCTCCGAGTTGATGGCGTAGTTATGCTCGCCTTGGACGTCTTCCCCTTCGTGATGGACGTATTTGTCGTTACGAGAGGGTTTCTTCTTGGACGCGGTTTTCTGCGGTCCGTGCTTCTGCGATAGAAGCTTCATCTCTTCTTCCATGATGATGAAGTCTGTTGCCTTGTGGAGAGTATCCTGGATTGTCCGCGGCTTTTCCAGTAGTATCCACTTTCGGAACTTCGACTTGTACCAGAGAGTTTTTCTTAGGGCGTCGATTGCGACATTGTCGCTGATGCCCGTTACTCTGGCCATCACCAGTTTGAACCTTCGCATGAAGTCGCGGAGTGACTCGTCTTCCTTCTGAGCTAGACTCCATAGATCCACGTCGGACGTTTCTCTATCCATGAACATGGAGTACTGTTTGAGAAACGCCGAGGCCAGTTGGCGGAAGCTTCCGATGGAGTTCCTTTTGAGCCGGGAGAACCACTCGAGCGCAGCACCCTTGAGGTGCTCGACGAAGAGAAGACAATGACCTGCGTCCCGTTCGCGCTCCGGGAGTTTGCACCTACCCATTGCGATCTGGAAGGACTGCAGGTGCGACTTAGGATCCGTCGTACCGTCATAGATCGGGATTTTGATCTTCCCTGGGTCTGAGATGCGTGTTTCCGTGATCCGAGTGGTGAACGGTGTTTTCCGTGCTTCCTCGAGAAGTCTATCAAATCTCGGGGGCGGAACTGGTCGCCTGATGGATCTGCGATTTTACCGCTTTCACTTCAGCCACGGTCTTTTTGAGAGATTCACGGAGATCATGGATCTCGCTATTGCCGCCGGCGTTCCTCCGAACCTGTCGACGCTGGTCGCGATAGATCCGAGTTTGATCTTCCGCGAGTTCTTCCTGCTCCATCCAGTAGAGTTCTTCTTCCTCTTCTGTCATGGGCCTATCGAAGGATACCGTCTGCCGAGCGGACTGGCTTCGGGTTCTCCTGGGGTGGATGTCAGCGTCTTCATCGGAAGGATCCGATCGATCGCTGACATCTAGATCGATGCGCTCGACGTCGCTTTCCTTGTTTCCCGCAGCCGGGAGTGGAAGGTCCTGCGAGGTCGTTTGCTGTCCTCTCGGAGCCGTTTCCTCGGGAGTGGGCTCTTTCGGGGCATCTTTCTCTCGTGCTTCAGGAGATCCGAAGTCGAGTCTCCTGCCGCGGCGTGCCTTGGTGGATCCGCGCGGCAACTTGCTCCTCGCAGTTAAGGTATCGACCTGTTGTGCGAGCGAGGTTATCAGCTTGTCCTGTTGTTCTGCCCGCGCCTGGGCGGAAGTAAACAGTTCCTTCATCTGTTTGAGCGCCTCAGTGTTTGCATCAGCAGTGACTGTGGACGCGTCTCCGGCTGGAGTCTTCTCAGCGTTGGCGTCGACGGGTGTGCCGTCTAGCGCTGGCTGATCCTTGGTGGCGTCGGCTGACATGATCGAGCGTGTGCAGTTGCGAGATAGATAGATCCGTAACCCCCCCCTCCTTCTAGCGCCAAACTGTGGGAACCGAAATTCACACCGTCAATTTCTGATAAAGACTTGTGGAGGAAAACCAAGTTAACCCGATCTTCCTTGAAGGTCCCGGATATCTGCTGGGCCGCACACGACACAATCAATAAAAATAGAAGTTGCGAAAATAGAAATCGTAAAAGATGAGCGGAAGAAAGATCTTATTTCTGAATTCGCGTTTTGAGCGTGAACAACAGGTTAGAAGTAAACTACAAGAGCTGTCGCTAGTCCGGTCGCCTAAGTCTATCCTAGTTGAGTCGCAGCTCGCTAGTGAAAACAGAAAAGAATGCTTAAATCGCTCTAAGTGCTAAGTGCTCGAAAATTTGTGATCTGGTTTGCTTCTTGCTCAAAGCTCTCCTTATATACTCCTCCTATGACGGTCTATCTTCTCGCGGGCTGAGTTGGGCTTTTTCCATTTTCGTCCATCTTTGTGTTTATCGGGAAACTTGACATTTATCTTCGGAAATCTTGACATTTATCTTCTGGAAACTTGACATTTATCTCTTATGTGAGGATAAGGATAAACCGTCATAGTTATCCTTCCTTTTCGGAAAATCGTACGTGGACCGTTTAGGCGTTTTTACGGTTTTTCGAAAGGACCGTCTTTGAAGGTCTCGGTGTTTCCGAAGGAACCTCAATTCCTTGTTTAGTCGAGGAAGTGGTGTTCTAGAGTAACCGTGATCATGCCAAACTTGCGTAGATTGATCCGAACAAGCTAAGATGGGATCGAACCGGACACGATAGGAACAAGACCGGGACGAGGGCCGTGGACCGACGCCAGGCCGACCCGTGCGACGGGTGCCGCCGGCGCCAGGCCGGGTGCCGCCGGCGCCAGGCCGGGTGCCGCCGGCGCCAGGCCGGCCCGCGTGACGGGTGCCGCCGGCGCCAGGCCGGGTGCCGCCGGCGCCAGGCCGACCCGTGCGACGGGTGCCGCCGGCGCCAGGCCAACCCGCGTCCCGCGTGCCGCCGGCGCCAGGCTGGGTGCCGCCGGCGCCAGGCCGGCCCGCGTCCCGGGTGCCGCCGGCGCCAGGCCGGCCCGCGTCCCGGGTGCCGCCGGCGCCAGGCCGGGTGCCGCCGGCGCCAGGCCAGCCCGCGTCCCGGGTGCCGCCGGCGCCAGGCCGGCCCGCGTCCCGGGTGCCGCCGGCGCCAGGCCGGGTGCCGCCGGCGCAAGGCCAGCCCGCGTCCCGCGTGCCGCCGGCGCCAGGCCAGCCCGCGTCCCGCGTGCCGCCGGCGCCAGGCCGGGGTGCCGCCGGCGCCAGGCCAGCCCGCGTCCCGCGTGCCGCCGGCGCCAGGCCGGGGTGCCGCCGGCGCCAGGCCAGCCCGCGTCCCGCGTGCCGCCGGCGCCAGGCCGGGGTGCCGCCGGCGCCAGCCCGCGTCCCGCGTGCTGCTGGTGCCAGGCCGTCTTGCCGTCTGTTGGTTCGTTCGATCTTTCCTTCGTCAGTCGTTTGCGGGAAATCTCTCGAGTTTTGGGAGGGTCTCTAGTCGTAGATCTCGAGATAATTGTTCCAACGAGATTCTGCGAGTATCGGGATTTTGAGATGGACTTAGATCTTCAGACTTTCCGTCTTCGAGGATGAGAGCAATGTGGCTCCGAGTTTTTAGATATGTTTAAAGATGAATCTTTAAAACAATCGGGAAGGTTTTACGGAAGACTCATTGTAGATCTCGGATAATCCAGACATGGATTTCAAGGGACCAGGATGCTGTCATTGCCCGAGATCGCGAGACGATCGCATTGATGGGCGCCAGGACCCTCGCCGTTGGCGCCAGATGGGAGTGGACGAGCCTTTCGTGAGTTTTATCGAGCGACGACCCGTTTCTTGGATTTGATCGTCGCTTGGCTTTTCTTTCGAGGACTTTCGGGTGACGATTTCGTCATTGACCGATTTTGACCCCAACACCCTACTCGCCAACGGGCGATTTGCTCGACTCCGGGAGGTGCAACTCGCCAACCTGGCGAGCAGGACTGGGGCGAGTTACTGGACTCTGGCAGGTGCAACTCGCCCAACGGGCGAGTTGCTCGACTCCGGGAGGTGAAAATTGCCCACCTGGCGAGCAGGACTGGCCCTGCTCGCCCAACAAACAAGTTGCTCGACTCCAGGAGGTGCAACTTGCCGACCTGGCAAGCAGGACTGGCCCTGCTCGCCCAAGGGCTAGTTGCTCGACTCCAGGAGGTGCAACTCGCCAACCTGGAGAGCAGGACTGGCCCTGCTCGCCCAACGGGCGAGTCGCTCGATTACGGGAGGTTAAACTCGCCAACCTGGCGAGCAGGAATGGCCCTGCTCGCCCAACGGATGAGTTGCCGGACTTCGGGAGGTGCAACTCGCCAACCTGGAGAGGAGGACTAGCCCTGCTCGCGCAACTGGCGAGTTGCTCAACTCCGGGAGGTGAAACTTGCCAACCTGGCGAGCAGAACTGGCACTGCTCGCTCAACGGGCGATTTGCGCTACTCCGGGAGGTGCTACTCGCCAACCTGGCGAGCAGGACTGGCCCTGCTCGCCCAACGGGCGAGTTGCTCGACTCCGGGAGGTGCAACTCGCCAACCTGGCGAGCAGGACTGGACATGCTCAACCAACGGGCGAGTTGCTCGACTCCGGGAGGTGCAACTCGCCAACCTGGCGAGCAGGACTGGCCTTGCTTGCCCAACGGGTGAGTTGCTCGACTCCGGGAGGTCTGACTAGCCATTTCGATTAGCTGGACGTTCCTTTTGAGTTTTTTAGGAACTTTTGTCGAGAATGGACGAAGATGCACTTTCTTTTAGAAGTCAATTTCGAGGTAACCTTTTACCCCAACAGTTAGCCTCCCAGCTCGCAAGTTTCGAAGACGATTCTTGCGGGAAAGTGATAGCGATTAGTCGGTACTGGCGATAAGAAAATTGGGTTTCCTAGAAATTTTTGCAGATGCTCTTGATTCCCTGACGGTCATCCACGCGAGGGATCTTACCTTGGCGAGCATCAATGGGGGGGATAAGCGAGGCTCAGCTGTTTCTCGGGGAAACGCCCCCATTTCCACGAGCTGAAGAGGCCAGACTTTCGATCCGTAAAGCGGCGTTAGCGGAGGAGAAGGGCGACTTCGATTTCACCCTCGCGGGCCTGAAGTCTGAGTGCACCCTCCTGCCTTACTCCGTTATATCTGAGGATCAGGATCCCATAGCTGAGGATGATGGTAGCGCGGCTCCGAACCCAGAGAGGATGATCGGTGAAGATGAAGGTCCGGGTGTGGAGGAGGTCTGAGTTGGTAGTCTCGTACTAGACTTTTGTTTTTCATGTTTTGTTGCTGGCCGTGTGTGGCCATGTTTTATCTAGGGACTGGCCGCTTGTGGCTTTGAATCCCTGTCGCTTCTGCGACTTTTAATGATGAAGTTCATTTTGCGTTTTAAGCTCATGTTTTAATTCGCGTAAATGTAGAGGGAAGAGCACGAGTTGTCATCTCGTGGTCTAACTCTGGGTGAACGGCAATATCCGCGATCTGTTTCGAGAGTTTTCCGCAGCGTACAAGTTTGCGGGATTTCTGGAGATGCGCGGATAATAGCCAAGAGGCAAATTTTGGGATCTCGTATCAGGGTGTTTGATACTATGCCTTGAGATGTTAGAGACCAGTGTGCTGGGTTTAGGGTAAGACCTAGGTCTACTCACGGTTTTAGGAGGTGCGAGGACTACTTCGACTTACGTTTCCCGTATCGTTTTTAACCTGATTTTTTCCCGCTTTAAAGTCTGCGATATGTTTTCGGCTTGTACGACTTGTATGGTAGGAATCGAGCATCTCTTCGAGGACAATTTTAAAGTCTCCCGAAAGTTCTGACCAAAAATTTGGGTTTCTTTTATAGCGTTATTACCCTTGTGTCGGGTGTATGAGTGTTATCTCTATGAGGTAGCTTAGTCTGTTTAGGACGTTCAGAGTTTGTTGTGATCAGCAACAAACTTATCAGTAGATATTACCGTTTTTGATTCTTCGCGAAGGACACATGTTAAGAAGGAGTGTGTGTTTATAGTCGCGGACGGACTTTTTTGTGAACGTTCCCTTTCGGAAAGTTTTTTTGACGAGAAAGGAGTTCTTATAGCGTTAGCGACGTCTCACTTTGCCGAAGGTTAAACCTTTGCGTCGTTTTGTTAGAAAAATTTGGGGAGTATACGAGTATACATATACGCACCCACTCCCCCCCCTTTTTTGATGTGGGGGGACAGCTGAGCTCGCTGTACGACGAATTGCCTACGTACCCTTTTCAGGGATCAAGCCATCTCGTAGTTCAGTGAAGGTGTGGTTTAGTGATAGTATTTCTTGAGGTGCATCGCGTTCCACGTTCTTGGAATTTTGACGTCCTGCATGTTTGCGATTTCGTAAGAGCCTGGTCGGACCACTTTTGTGACTTTGTAAGGTCCCCCAGTTTGCTCCGTGTTTTCCTGCGTTCCGTTCGGCGGTGTTCTGGAAAACTTTTTGTAAGACCAAGTCGCCTTCCTTGAACCTGCGACCGCATACGTTAGCATTGTAGTACTTTGCGGCCACCTGCTGGTAGTTCTGGATTCGTATAAGGGCTTGATCCCGCCGTTCGTTGATTAGATCGAGCTCGTCCGGTAACATTAGATTGTTCGTATCTTCATATTCTGGGAGCGATCTTCTGCAAACCCCGGGGAATTCGACCTCTGCTGGGATCATGCATTCTACTCCGTAGACGAGGGAGAATGGGGTTTCTCCTGTTGCGCGTCTAGGAGTAGTGCGATGTGACCACAGCACCCCTTCGAGTTCTTCGGCCCATCGACCCTTCTTGGCATCCAACCGTTTTTTGAGTCGATCAAAGATCGTCTTGTTGGTTGTTTCGGCTTGGCCGTTGCATTGTGGGTATCTGGGAGTTGATTTCGTCAATCGTATCTTCCATTTTTCGCAGAAGGACTCGAATCTAGTCGAAATAAACTGAGTCCCGTTGTCCGTTGCGAATTCGTATGGAACTCCATGCCTGCAGACGATGTTCCTCCATACGAAGCTTTCGACGTGAGAGTCTTTAATGCTTACGTAGGATTCTGCTTCCACCCATTTGGAGAAGAAATCAGTCAAGACCAGCAAGAATCGTTTTTGTTTCGACCTGTGCATGGGACCGACTATGTCCATCGACCATCGCATGGACGGATATGGTGCCGAAATCGAGGACAGGACCTCGGCCGGTTGATGGATAGTCGGGGCGTGCCTCTGGCATTTTTCGCACTTTCGTGCATATCTCTCGCAATCTTTGATCATCGTTGGCCAGAAATGCTCGTGGCGTTTGATTTTAATTGCGAGGGACCTTCCGCAAGAGTGGTTTCCGCATGATCCGGAATTGACTTCTTCCATTATCTTGTCTGCTTCTTCTCCTTCTACGCAAGTCATAAGTGGACCAGAGAACCTCCACTTGTAGAGTTCTCCGTCGACCAAGACGTAGCGTACGGCTTGAGTTTAACTTTTCGGGCCGCCCATTTTTCTTCGGGGAGTTTTCCGTCGGCTATGTATGCGAGAATCGTCCCTTTCCATGGTTTGTTGAATCCGTACTCGGATTGTCCAGAGTTTAGCGTTGCCCTGTCGTCAGTTTCTTCGTCATCGCCGTCGGGCGAGTCGATCAGATTTATTATGACAGGGGTTCCGATGCTAGGATGTTCTATAAACTCCACGGGAACTACTCTGCTGAGGCCTGGGTCTGAGCTGGAAGCCAAGGTGGCCAAAGAGTCAGCCTGGGTGTTTCCGCCGCGAGGGATCCTGGTAAGAGCGAACCGATCAAAATTATGAGCTAGACTTTGGAGAAGCTTCAAGTACGCATCCATTCTTTCGTCTCTTGCTTCGTATTCTCCGCTGTACTGGCTTGCCACGAGTTGGGAATCGCAGTAGACGTGAAAGTTGCGTATCTTGAGACCGTGAGCCAATCGCATGCCTGCGACTAAAGCTTCGTATTCGGCTTCGTTGTTGGAGGCATGGAAAACTTGTCGGAATGACTGTTCCAGTATTTCCCCTGTTGGTGACGTGAGTCTAATCCCGATCCCGGATCCTTATTTAGACGACGACCCGTCGACGTGAAGGGTCCATAAAGAATCGGGTTCTTCGTGTATGGTGTACCCTGTCGGGAGCTCTACTAGGAAATCGGCGAACACTTGCGACTTAGCGCAAGTTTTCGGTCGATACTCAATATCGTATTCGCTTAGCTCGATTGCCCATTTCACTAGTCTTCCAGATTGACTGGGGCTGTGCAAGATCTTCCGCAACGGGAATGATGTGAGCACTATCACCGTGTGAGATTGGAAATATGTCTTAGTTTTCATGCCGACATTACGATCGCGAGTGCCAGTTTTTCCATCATAGGATAGCGTATCTCTGCGTCGAGTAAAGTCTTGCTTACGTAAAAGATTGTCTTTTGCTCGCCACGTTTCTCACGGATGAGGACGCCGCTCGCATCCGTGACTTACACTGCGATGTATAGGAACAGCGGTTCCCCTTCCACAGGTTTTGCAAGCACCGGTGGGGTGGCTAAGTAATGCTTTAGCTGTTGGAAAGCCTTTTTGCATTCTTCTGGCCACTCAAATTTCTTGTTCCCTTTCAGCGTGTCATAGAAAGGCAGGCACTTATCCGTCGATCGCGAGATAAAGCGGTTGAGCGCTGCGACTCTTCCGGTTAATCTTTGCACTTCTCGTTTCGTTTTTGGGGATGCCATCTCGATCAATGCAGTGATCTGTTTTGGGTTGGCTTCGATACCGCGGAAGGTGACAAGATACACCAGGAATTCTCCGGATGCTACTGCGAACCTACACTTCGCAGGATTAAGTTTCATGTTGTGTAGGTTGAGCTTTTCGAAGCATTCTCGGAGGTGAGCGATGTGATCTCGCTCCTCAAGGGATTTTACGAGCATGTCGTCGATGTACACCACCATCGTCTTTCCAAGTTGTTCGGAGAACATACGGTTGACGAGTCGCTGATAAGTCACACCAGCGTTCTTAAGACCGACCGGCATTACTTTGTAGCAGTAAGTGCCGCGATCGGTTATAAATGCTGTTTTTTCTTGATCGTCGGGATTCATCATGATTTCGTTGTAACCAGAAAAGCGTCCATGAAAGACAAGAGTTTGTTCCCTGCCGTTGCCTCGACTAAGCGATCGATGTGCGGCAGGGGAAAGATATCTTTTGGACAAGCCTTATTGAGATCAGTGAAGTCGACGCAAACTCGCCACTTGCCGTTTTTCTTTTTTACGACGACTGGGTTAGCGAGCCAGTCAGGATACTTAACCTCTGTTATGGAGGCGACCTTGAGGAGTTTTTCGACCTCGTTGTTGACTGCCTCAGCACGTTCTGGTCCCAACTTTCGCCTTTTCTGCTTGATAGGTTTGAAAGTTGGGTCGACGTTTAGTTCGTGACATGTGATTTTGATGTCGATCCCAGGCATATCCTCTACGGACCTTGCAAACGTGTGCAAGTTTTCTTTTGGGCAAGCTATGATATCTTGTGTATTTGCATGATTTTAATATTTGTTTTAGCTACTTTTTGATCTTTAGAATCCATATAGAATGCATATAGGTTGCATTTGCATTGCATTTGTCCTTATCAGGTATTGGAGATGCTAGTTGGTGACTTTGGAGACATTAGAGATGATTTTGGAGCAAAAGGATGATTCATGTTCGATAAAGCTCACTGATGTCTTGCATATTTTCATTAATTTAGCCATCTTTATTTTGCATTCTTTGTCTTGTAGGTTGATGAAAGGACTTTTGAAGGGTCCTAATCAAATGATGTAGTATATAAGATTGTCGAACAAGTTCTAAGTGATCACAAAGCAAAGGGAATGCAAGCCTATGCTTAATCTAAATGCAATCATTAAGGGAGATGATTATTAAACTAAGACAATATCTAAAATGCAATAAAAGATAAAACTTTCTTTCTTTATGAGGAGATGAGACCCATGGGTATAGGGACTTGATCTTAAATGATTAAGGCTCAATCCAAGATGCCAACTTTTCAATCAATCTAATTCCTTATGCCTAGACACTATGCTTGAACAAACTCTATCCCTAGCTGAATGCTCTTTTGCAATGATCACCCAGATACATCAAATCCCTTTGACTGTAATGATCAAAGCAAACATTAAGAATGAGTCTAATAGCAATCCTAGCTTCTTTAACAACTAATCCCTTAGGTAAAGCAAGCTAAAAGCATAGATGAGTTGGTTCAGGCATTTCATAGAACACCTTCCGGGCATGAAATGCCTATGGATCTATGTTTGAGAGGCCAACTCAAATATAGCATTAAGAACACCAAATCATGCAAGGATAGGATAGATCTAACACTAAGCACCTTGGATCTATACCTAATCACTCTCAATCACCCTAACCCATGAATCTTAAATGGATCTACTCACTAATCCACATGCTTACTCTTAAACCCATGAGAGATTCAAGCTTAAACATGTAGAGAAAGAAAAGAGATGAAATCAAACAATCAAGAACACAAAGATGAGATGAGATTATGATTCAAAGATAAAGCTTTACTCAAAAGGTTTGTGTTCTTAAAGAGAAAATAACATAAGTCCCATATTAGGGATAACAAGAGTATTTATACTAGGTTTAGAAAACCTAGGGACATTATTACAAATTACTAAAAAGTCCTTGGAGTCTAATTGGCCTCAGCCAATAGGAAAAAGGCTTGAATTTTTGGTCAGGGGTAAGCCACATGACCTAACCCGGTCCTGACTACCCGGTCCAAGCTTGTCTTGGTAGTTGTCAAGCCCGTCCGGGTTCAGCACCCCGGTTCCTCCTTCCCATCCGTCCGGACGTGTCTTGATCCCTCTCTTCCCGACCGGGTGTCTCAGGCCGGTCCATCCTTCCCGGTCATCCGAACGTGCTTTGCTTGTGTCCTTCCCGACCGGGTACGGCCAGCCGGTCCATCCTTCCCGGTCAGACGCGTCCTGTTCGTGTTCTTCCCGACCGGGTGTGTGTGGCCGCTATGTTCTACCCGGTCTGGACGTGTTCTGCTCAGTGTCCAGCCGTCCGGGTGTGTGTACCCGGTCTGTTCTCCCCGGACGCTTCTCTTCCTGGCCGGGTTCCTCTCTCTTGTCTAGTTTCCCTGGTCCATCTTCTCCATCTCATGAGTTCACTTCTCTCTTCATAGCCAAACTTGAATCTTCACTTCTTTTCGGGTCATAAGGTTCCCAAACACCTCAAATCACACCAAAGCATACTCCAACACCTGATAAGGACAAATGAATGCAAAATGATCCTAAAAATGCCTAAACCTTAGCCTACAAGACAAAGAATACAATATAAAGATGGCTAAATAAATGAAAATATGCAAGACATCAACTCCCCCACACTAGTCCTTTACTTGTCCACAAGTAAACTAGCAAGAACTAAGGAGGAGAGGTTTGAAGGAGGGGACTCATAACCAAAAGAATGCTCTTCTTAGTTCTCAACTTGATAACCTTGTATAATCATACCAACTAGCTAGAGCAAACACTTTATCCAACTCTAACTTCTCAAGGCCTATCTCAACTCTTTTGATCCCTACACTCATTCATCATGAATCCACAAACCACAAATCCATTTACTCTCTAACAATCATTAAGCAAACTCAAAAGATCTCTTGCAAATGGTCAAATGGTCCAAGTCATTTGGTTTGGTGAAAAAGGCTTTGATGCAAAGTGAAACAAGATTTTCAAAGGGTTTTTCAATGGGTGGTTCACTCTCAAAACAAATAGTCTTGACATTGCACATAATTTATCTAAGAAAGGGATCAACTCATGCATACAATTCTCAATCTCCATTGTTCTACCCTTCCCCCAAACATAAACATGGTAAACTCTTATCTATAATGCCAAACCCAACTCACATCACTCACCCAAATACTTCCCAAGAACTCAAGGTACCTTTTTTTCATAAAGAACTCTTTCTTTTTGATGTCTTCACAAGGGATTTTTTTTCTTTTAAAACTCTCTCTAGCTCTCTTTAAACTTGCTAGCCCCCTTTCTTATTCTTTTCTCCTTTTTTTTCTTTTTCTTTCTTTTCTCTTTTTTTTTTATGGGGGCCAAGACTTATTCACAATAAGAGCTAGAGATTTTCTTTTCTATTTCCCAAAAAGACTAAAATCATTGAGTTCTAAGAGTTCATTCTTTTCCTTCTTAACCTTTTCACAATCCCTAATAAAACTTTTCAACACTCACCCCCCAATCCTATGAGCTAGACAATAGAGTGTCTAATGTAGCAAGAATGGAGACTAAGCATTATCGTTCCCAATACTCTCAAGATTATGCACATGTAAGACTTTCAGAAAAAGGTCTCACTCATCAAAGTAATATAGGCTTGAAAGGAAGGAAGGGTTTATGGGAGTGGAGTACCACTAGAATTTGTCAAAAAGATAGGCAAAGAATGGGAGAGACAACTCAAGTGTTCTATCCATGACTCAGTACACAAGGGACCATGGGCAAGAGACTTAGAGTCCAAATATGACAGGAGAAAACATCAAATAGAGAGCATCAATCAATCAAATGAGCTTTAGGAAGAGTTTTCAAGGCTCGAAGTTTACAAGCTATCCTAAGATTGCTCAAGCTACTTACTATGATTATAAAAGTTATCACTTTAAGAACTTAGCATGAGCATATTTACAAGGCAAATATCATCCTTGTCCCCTTATGCATGATGAACCTATATGATGATTTCTTTTTTTTTATTATGCAAGTGAATGATCTAGACTCAATCCTAATGCAACTACATGATTCTTTTTGTGCTTTTAAAATTTTTTGGTTTTTCTATGCAATAACTATCTACAAATGCATGCATATGAAATAAAACACAAAACTATCAGCAACTTGACACCTCCCCCACACTTAATTCACACAGTCTCTGAGTTTGTTAAATGTAGAGAAGGGCCCAAAAGAGGAAAGAAAAAATCTAAATGAAATGAATAATGGTATATACAATGATAAGGTGTTGGAGTACCTCTATGGAGCGTGGGATGAGGCTGATGCCTCACCCTCAGAATCATCTTCATCAGCAGTGGTGTCTAGAGAAGGTGACTGGTTTCCGGACTCGGATGGGGCGATGTATGGGTTCCTCAAGCGGCGGAGAGCTTGCTTCTTGGTTTGTGGCGCAGAGGGGTCATGAAGCTCCGTGGGTCTGGTGCGCGGATCCTGCTTGCTGGGCGTTCCCGACCGGGTGTGCTTCCCCGGACAGGTCATCCCGGTCCGTTCCAATCAAGCTTCACGACTGGGTTCCCCATCCCGGACGGATGCACCCGGTCTAGTTCCAATCAGCAATCCGACCGGGTAGGTCACCCCGGTCCATCCTACCCGGTCCAAACCTCACCCCCTTTTTTTTATATTCAAATTCCAAGACATCATCTTCCTATGGCCCCAACACCTTCCAAGGGACTTTGAAAAGAAATCCTAAAGAAATATTTACAAGGATAACCATGGGACTTCCTCTCAAGTGAGCTTATTTAAAGTCACTAACTTGACTTTGCCTCCTTTGAGGTTAGGCAAGGGGAGCATCAGAGAGTGGGGTTGATGTCCCATCCTCCTTTGGTATGGTGGCCATGTATTGCTTGAGTCTCTGGCCATTCACTGTGAAGTCTCCACCTTGCTTGTTCCAAAGCACAATGGCTCCATAAGGTCTCACTTCCTTAACCACAAATGGACCAGACCACTTTGACTTGAGCTTCCCTGGAAATATCTTCAGCCTAGAGTTATAGAGGAGAACTTGATCTCCAGCCTTGAACTCTCTCTTTAGGATGTGCCTGTCATGAAAGGCCTTAGTCTTTTCCTTGTAAATCCTTGAGTTCCAAAAGGCGTCCATCCTTATCTCATCAAGTTCATTGAGTTGAAGAAGTCTCTTCTCCTTTGCACTCTTGATGTCAAAGTTTAGAAGCTTCACAGCCCACAATGCCTTCTATTCAAGCTCAACTGGTAAATGGCAAGACTTCCCATAGAAAAGGTTGAAAGGGATAGTGCCTAGAGGAGTCTTGAAGGCTGTTCTATATGTCCAAAGAGCATCATCAAGCTTGTCTGACCAATCATTCCTCTTAGTTCCCACAATCTTCTCCAAGATGCCCTTGATTTTCTTGTTGGAAACTTCCACTTGGCCACTTGTTTGAGGGTAATAAGGTGTTGCAACCTTGTGTTTCACTCCCATCTTTTTGAGAAGACCCTCAAATAGCTTGTTGATGAAATGTGAACCTCAATCACTTATGACCACTCTTGGTACTCCAAATCTTGGGAAGATATTGCTCTTGAACATTTTGATCACCACTCTTGAATCATTTGTGGGACTTGCTATGGCTTCTCCCCACTTTGACACATAGTCTACAGCCACCAAGATGTACTTGTTGCCTTAAGAAGAAGGGAAGGGTCCCATGAAGTCTATCCGCCAAACATCAAACACTTCCACTTCAAGGATTGGGTTTTGAGGCATCTCATTCCTCTTAGTAATGTTCCCTGTCCTTTGGCAAGAGTCACATCTTGAGATGAAGTCTTGTGTGTCCCTGAACATGTTTGGCCACCAAAATCTAGCTTGTAACACCTTTGAGACAGTCTTGAAGGTAGCAAAATGGCCTCCATAGGAAGATCCATGGCAATGTGTAAGGATTCCTTCAATTTCTTCATCAGCCACCACTCTTCTATAGATCTGATCCTTGCAAAGAGTGTAGAGGTATGGTTCATCCCAATAGTATCTCTTCAAATCTCTGTAGAACTTCTTCTTCTCATACCCCGCAAGACCCAATGGCTCCTTCCCAGTGGCTAAGTAGTTAACCAAATCAGCATACCAAGGTCCCTTCTCTTCAGCTGCCTTAACCTCTTCAATCTTCTTTCCAGTCTCAATTACTGCCACCACTGACATGATAGCCATGACATGCTCCTGTCTAAGTCCCTCATCAATAGGGATTCCACCTTCAATCCTCAGCCTGGACAAGTGATCAGCCACTCCATTCTCAATCCCTGGCTTGTCTCTAATCTCTAAGTCAAACTCCTGAAGCAAAAGGATCCACCTCAGTAGTCTTGGCTTGACATCCTTCTTTGCTAGAAGATGTCTCAAAGCTGCATGGTCAGTATACACAATGACCTTGGAACCCACCAGCTAACTTCTGAATTTTTCAAAGGCGAAGACAATGGCCAGCATCTTTGTTGTGGCATACTTCATCTGTGCATCATTCAGGGTTTGGCTCGCATAATAAATCACATGAGTCTTGCCATCCTTCTTCTGCCCCAAGACAGCCCCAACAGCAAAGTCACTAGCATCACACATTATCTCAAAGGGGAGATCCCAATCAGGTGGCTGGACAATGGGAGCACTAACAAGTTCACCCTTTATCTTCTTGAAGGCTTGAAGACACTCTTTGTAAGACCCGATCCCGGCCAACTAAGCCGCGGTCGACGCCTTACATCGCTCGGTCTATACACTGACCGAACCTCTAAATTTTTTTGCCCTTTATTCAAAACATCGCCCATAGACGAGGGCTAACTCAGATCTTAGCTCAAGACTACCGTAGTGAATTCCTAGCTTAGATCAATTCAACACATACGCAGCGGAATAACAACTATATCCATTGGTCTACAACCAATCTAGCACTGGTCCGGTCGAATCACCCTAGCCTTGGTTAGTATACACAGCTACCACTAGCTCCAAAGGGTCGATCCTGAACCAGACCAAGTCATGCAAATCCGAGGTTCCATTCCCCTAATCCATTCTATCTAGATCTAAGCAACATTGCTAGATCATACCTTTGCCACATCCACTGAGCTTGTTAGCTCATTGTCTCAGCTGACTTAGCTTTCTTATACCTGCATAAACTCTCCCCTTGGGTACTTAGTCATTCAGCCAACCATCCCCACAGACTAAGTACCTTCGGGAAGTCTTCAGCTGCAAAAACGACCTCAAGCAAACATGCTCCAGAAATAAATTGAAATTCATGACAATTCATGATAAATCCCAAATAAGAAGAATACATAATCAGAATCTATAGAACCGGCCTTGATCCTATAGATCTCGGCCAAATCCAGTCAAACCGGCCATAACTGACCACCTTCAAATCAATTAGGTAAAACCCAATAAAATTCATGATAAATCATGATAAATCACCACTAAGAATAATCCATGGTCAGATCTCAATGAATCCCTCAGGATCATATAGATCTCGACCATGACCAGTCCGGCCGATGGCCAAGGACTTCATACCTGATCCGGCCAAGACCTGGTTTAGTACCACCATGTCTCAGGCGTGTGATCCCCTGGAACCAACTCCTTTCATGGACTAACAAGGCCCATCAGATCCTAAGTCAATCAACCAACCACCCCACATGACTCAGAACTGATGAGTCTTCACACTTCCTAACCGGCCATGGAACCATGTCCCACTGAACCTGATTAGTGTTGCTCTTACCACCGGTGCATCCTTTGATCAATCATATCAGACACCTTGATCCACCATCCATGGATCAGGTCGTCCATCCTTGCCCATGATCAGATCACACACGGCCTTCCTTGTATAAACACAGCAGCACAATACTTGTGGTTCATACCAACAAGTACTAGCCTTACTCCTTTCCTTTGCTTGCTGTTGGATCCAAACAAATTGAACCTTGTACTCCACATGGTTCCTCTGATACCGCCCCATTACCACCTTACCGTCCCATAACCACCCATAACTGCCCATTGGCAGTTTTCTTTCCTTTTCTCCCTTTTAAATTTCGAAACCTGAGCCTTAGCTCACACTCCTGGAAGCTTGCCAACTCCCTGGTCCGTGCCTAAGACAAACTTGGTCAAACCACCTTGCACCCGGACCATCGGCTCACCAAGTAACCGCCCTGACCGGACCACACTGTTCCCGACCATAACACTTCCTCCAGCTGAGTTGAGCTGACAACCAACTGTGCCCAGCTGAGTGAGTTAGTACACCAGCTCCTGTGAGCTGATTAAATCAAGGTGAGCTAACTTCCAGATGCACCTAGCTGATCGAGCTTGATCCAGACCTCGTCCAGCTCCTGGATCACTCGTCCAGCTCCTTTACACTTGTTTCTATCCTATTTTGGTTAAGTCTCAGCTGTCTGATTCCCTTAACCACGTTTTTAGATCATGACACACTTGTCTTTAGGTCACATGACCTGACTGGTGCGTCTCCACGCACAATGGTCCATCCGAACGATCCTACCCAGGATCGGGGACATGACACTCTTCATCAAAGCTGAAAGTGGCCTCCTTGCACAGCAACTTGGTCATTGGTCTAGCAATCTTTGAGAAGTCCTTGATGAATCTTCTATAGAACCCAGCATGGCCAAGAAAGCTCTGGATGTCTTTCGCTGTCTTTGGTGGAGGCAAGCTATCCATCACTTCAATCTTAGCCTTGTCCACTTCAATACCCTTTTCTGAAATTTTATGCCCAAGCACAATCCCCTCTTTGACCATGAAGTGACACTTCTCCCAATTCAGCACAAAGTTGGTATCTTCACATCTCTGTAAGACCCTGCACAAGTTGGACAAACAAGCAGAAAACGAAGATCTGTAGACAGAGAAATCATCCATGAATACCTCCACTATATCCTCAATGAGATCCGAGAAGATAGACATCATGCACATTTGAAAGGTTTCTGAAGCATTACATAACCCAAATGGCATCCTTCGATAAGCAAAGGTGCCACAGGGGCATGTGAATGTTGTCTTCTCTTGATCATTGGGATGTATGGGGATCTGGAAGAACCCTGAATACCCATCAAGAAAGCAATAGAAAAGATGGTTTGGAAGTCTCTCAAGCATTTTATCAATAAATGGCAATGGAAAATGATCCTTTCTATATGTAAAGTTGAGTTTTCTATAATCAATACACATCCTATGGCCAGTTATGGTTCTAGTTGGTATCAATTCATCCTTGTCATTTTTAACCACAGTGATACCACCTTTCTTTGGGACAACATGCACAGAAGATACCCATTTAGAATCTGAAATAGGGTAGATAACACCATGGTACGGCCCTGGATAGGCTGTCTAGTCCCTGAAACACTTGAAGGGGCGTGGGTGAAAGGATCAAGAGATTGTAGGTCTCTTGGATGGCGGATGGACTTCACCTTCGAGCTATGGATTGCTCAGAGGTTGTTTATGCTACTCCTCAGAGACAGGGGCGTCCTGCTTGATGTCTAGGATGGATCACAGAAGATTAACTCTCCCTTAGTGTGATATAGAAACGTTCACCACTTGTGAACAAAGGAGACAGTGTCGTCTCAAGACAGGTTTGCACCAAAAATAAGTTAATTGATAAAAAGAATGATTGAAAGTTACATGGACGTGGTGCTTCTGTTTAAAAGCATAAAACATAAAACCCTAAGCCTAAACCAATGTGGTTTAGGAAAACCAAAACCAAACCTATTGCTAATTGATTTAAAACACCAAACCGACTCCTAATGGGTTTATAAAGTCCAAAACCTCTTCCTAATGAGTTTACATAAATAATAAAACCAAATACACTTAAAATAGACCATAATGGTCGTGCATAATCATATTTGGCCAATCATAAACCAAGCTGGCTTGTTTTTCCATTTTTTGGACCGATAAAGGGCTTTTTCGAACAACTCTTTCTTGGGCTCGATCCATCTTGTTCCAGGTCCGACCAAGCTGCTCCTTATGCCCATTTGGATGATAAAAGTCCTCATCACGTTCCATTTCCTGCTCTGGTTCTCAATCTTCCATTTCCAACTCAATTCTCGCATATGTCGGTTTGACCAGTCCATTTCTCGATCAGACTGAATCTCCCATTCCATTTCCTGTCTAACCAGCTTCATCCTATCCATTTCCTTGACAATCAGGGTTGTCACAGGTCGTCCATGATTTTCCAAAGTCAGTCCATGCTTTATAAAGGCCACATCAAGGCCCATAGCCTTTTCTCGGTCCAGTACCTCATGGATCAAGCCTTTTAGCTTTCCATAAAGCTCATCAGGTCGTTCCATTATCCATTTCCTAGATCCTTCTTTCCTTGACTTTATGTTCTTTAGTATGGAGCTGATCAGGATCACACCATCCTCTCTCCCTTCAAAAGGATTTGTCCTCAAATCCGAGACTTGTAAGATGATAGAAACATGATCATCTCCTGGATCAAATACCCAGGACTGCAATCCTTTTCCATGCTTCAGCAATCTCTTGGAACCTTGCTCAATCATCTCTAAGCTCCTCACGTGCCTTAGTATGAAGCAAACAAAACTTTCCTTTCCATTTAACTCATAACCAGCTGCTTCTGCAAAAGCTTCTCTCCATTTACTCCATAAGCACGCCTCAACCATGGCTGTCTCAGCATGTGTTCTATGCTCTCCCAGATATAATGAGAGCATTAGATCTCTAAAAACAAGCAGAAACCTTGCTGATTGATCTGGTGGCCGAACTAGCTCCTTGTGGCTGCCTAGGAGAATATCTATGATTTCTCTCAATACACCTTGCCCCATGCTCATTATAACTTGGTTCTCATGCTGCATAGGGTCTGGTGGTCGTGTGTAATGATCCCCATATTTATTCTCAAGCTTTGGCATCTTTTTAACCACAGCAAGTTTCTGTTTTGCTACTCTCAGCTGGTTCTGATCAGTTATGGGACTGATCAAGGGCGCGTTACCTCCTGTTTCTCCTCTATTTTTACTGCAAATACTCAATATCACACCATCCTCTCTCCCGTCAAAAAGATTTGACCTCAAATCTTGTTTTTCAGGAGTGAAGAAACCTTGCTGATCAAGCTTGTATGAAACTGTTTTCTGCACCAGATTGTTGTTACTTCTTATACTAACACTGAAGCTTCCTCCTGGTTCAAAAACAACTTGCTGCAAGCCCTTAACATCTCTCAAATACTCCACTAAGCTGGTCTGGAAGTCTAAAGTATACCAGGTCAGTAAGCCAGAAGATAAATACTGAAAGCTTTCACCTTGCTCAACAGTAGAAAGCACCAATTCAAGAGCATTAGATGACCCTCCAGGAACTTTTTCTTCTTGTTTTCTTTGATCAGGCACGTGGCCACACTCAGCTTCTGAAACTTGTGCCTCCTCCTCTAGTTTTAGACAAGGAATTGTTGGTTCTGGTTCAGTTTCATGACTCTCCTCAATCTGTTTTATTTGTGAAGCTGATATAGAACCTTGCAGCTTTTCCTCCTTTTGTTTCAATGATAGAACAGGAACCACAGATCTTCTCTCAGCCGGTTTTGATGGCAATTCAGACCAACAGGCAGGCTGATCTAAAGTAGTAAGCTTTGTTGCTGCTTCTGGTTTTAGTTCATGACTCTCCTAGTCTGAGAAACTCTTTGCCACCATGAGAATGCACTTCTATAGAGTCCAGTGACTGCTAGACATACCTTTTTCTTTTCAGTGTAGTATTGGAGTCCAAAGAGAAACTCCATCTTCTTTTCCCAATCAAGGTATGCATCTGTATCAATCTTTCCATAAAAAGATGGAATTGTGAGCCCTTCTTCATATCCAGACATAGAAGATCTCTAGGTAACTGATAGATGTCGTGCTCCTTGGTGAAAACTTCAAACAAAGAGGGTCTAAAAAAAACTCTGATACCACTTGGTACGGCCCTGGATAGGCTGTCTAGTCCCTAAAACATTTGAAGGGGCGTGGGTGAAAGGATCAAGAGATTGTAGGTCTCTTGGATGGCGGATGGACTTCACCTTCGAGCTATGGATTCCTCAGAGGTTGTTTATGCTACTCCCCAGACACAGGGGCGTCCTGCTTGATGTATAGGATGGATCACAGAAGATTAACTCTCCCTTAGTGTGATATAGAAACGTTCACCACTTGTGAACAAAGGAGACAGTGTCGTCTCAAGACTGGTTTGCACCAAAAATAAGTTTATTGATAAAAAGAATGATTGAAAGTTACATGGACGTGGTGCTGCTGTTTAAAAGCATAAAACATAAAACCCTAAGCCTAAACCAATGTGGTTTTGGAACACCAAAACCAAACCTATTGCTAATTGATTTAAAACACCAAACCGACTCCTAATGGGTTTATAAAGCCCAAAACCTCTTCCTAATGAGTTTACATAAATAATAAAACCAAATACACTTAAAATAGACCATAATGGTCGTGCATAATCATATTTGGCCAATCATAAACCAAGCTGGCTTGTTTTTCCACTTTTTGGGCCGATAAAGGCCTTTTTCGAACAACTCTTACTTGGGCTCGATCCATCTTGTTCCAGGTCCGACCAAGCTGCTCCTTATGCTCATTTGGATGATAAAGGTCCTCATCATGTTCGATTTCCTGCTCGGGTTCTCAATCTTCCATTTCCAACTCAATTCTCGCATATGTCGGTTTGACCAGTCCATTTCTCGATCAGACTGAATCTCCCATTCCATTTCCTGTCTAACCAGCTTCATCCTATCCATTTCCTTGACAATCAGGGTTGTCACAGGTCGTCCATGATTTTCCAAAGTCAGTCCATGCTTTATAAAGGCCACATCAAGGCCCATAGCCTTTTCTCGGTCCAGTACCTCATGGATCATGCCTTTTAGCTTTCCATAAAGCTCATCAGGTCGTTCCATTATCCATTTCCTAGCTCCTTCTTTCCTTGAATTCATGTTCTTTATATGGAGCTGATCAGGGTCACACCATCCTCTCTCCCTTCAAAAGGATTTGTCCTCAAATCCGAGACTTGTAAGATGATAGAAACATGATCATCTCCTGGATCAAATACCCAGGACTGCAATCCTTTTCCATGCTTCAGCAAGCTCTTGGAACCTTGCTCAATCATCTCTAAGCTCCTCACGTGCCTTAGTATGTAGCAAACAAAACTTTCCTTTCCATTTAACTCATAACCAGCAGCTGCTGCAAAAGCTTCTCTCCATTTACTCCATAAGCAGGCCTCAACCATGGCTGTCCCAGCATGTGTTCTATGCTCTCCCGGATAGAATGAGAGCATTAGATCTCTAAAAACAAGCAGAAACCTTGCTGATTGATCTGGTGGCCGAACTAGCTCCTTGTGGCTGCCTAGGAGAATATCTATGATTTCTCTCAATACACCTTGCCCCATGCTCATTATAACTTGGTTCTCATGCTGCATAGGGTTTGGTGGTCGTGTGTAATGATCCCCATATTCATTCTCAAGCTTTGGCATCTTTTTAACCACAACAAGTTTCTGTTTTGTTACTCTCAGCTGGTTCTGATCAGTTATGGGACTGATCAAGGGCGTGTTACCTCCTGTTTCTCCTATATTTTTACTGCAGATACTCAAGATCACACGACACCAGCATCTAAGAGTTTAAGAATCTTCTTCTTTACAACATCCTTCAGGTTAGGATTTAACCTTCTTTGATGCTCTATAGAAGTTATTGATTCATCCTCTAGATGTATATCCTATGCGTGCACAAAGAAGGTGATATCCCCTTAATATCATCTAGTGAGTACCCAATTGCCTTTCTAAACTTTTTAAGTGCATTTAAAAGTTGAGAAAGCTCAAGTTCAGTAAGTTCACTACTTGACAGGATATGACTCATTAGGGCCTAGAAATGCGTACCTTACACCATGGGGAAGAGGACTTTTCAAGGGTCCTAATCAAATGATGTAGTATATAAGATTGTCGAACCAGTTCTAAGTGATCACAAAGCAAAGAGAATGCAAGCCTATGCTTAATCTAAATGCAATCATTAAGGGAAATGATTATTAAACTAAGACAATATCTAAAATGCAATAAAAGATAAAAATTTATTTCTTTATGAGGAGATGAGACCCATGGGTATAGGGACTTGATCTTAAATGATTAAGGCTCAATCCAAGATGCCAACTTTTCAATCAATCTAATTCTTTATGCCTAGACACTATGCTTGAACAAACTCTATCCCTAGCTGAATGCTCTTTTGCAATGATCACCCAAATACATCAAATCCCTTTGACTGTAATGATCAAAGCAAACATTAAGAATGAGTCTAATAGAAATCCTAGCTTCTTTAACAACTAATCCCTTAGGTAAAGCAAGCTAAAAGCATAGATGAGTTGGTTCAGACATTTCATATAACACTTTCCAGGCATGAAATGCCTATGGCTCTATGTTTGAGAGGCCAACTCAGATATAGCATTAAGAACACCAAATCATGCAAGGAAAGGATAGATCTAACACTAAGCACCTTGGATCTACACCTAATCACTCTCAATCACCCTAACCCAAGAATCTTAAATGGATCTACTCACTAATCCACATGCTTACTCTTAAACCCATGAGAGATTCAAGCTTAAACATGTAGAGAAAGAAAAGAGATGAAATCAAACAATCAAGAACACAAATATGAGATGAGATTATGATTCAAAGATAAAGCTTTACTCAAAAGGTTTGTGTTCTTAGAGAGAAAATAATATAAGTCCCATATTAGGGATAACAAGAGTATTTATACTAGGTTTAGAAAACCTAGGGACATTATTACAAATTAGTAAAAAGTCCTTGGAGTCTAATTGGCCTCAGCAAATAGGAAGAAGGCTTGAATTTTCGGTCAGGGGTTAGCCACATGACCTAACCCGGTCCTGACTACCCGGTCCAAGCTTGTCTTGGTCGTTGTCCAGCCCGTCCGGGTTCAGCACCCCGGTTCCTCCTTCCCAGCCGTCCGCACGTGTCTTGATCCATCTCTTCCCGACTGGGTGTCTCAGGCCGGTCCATCCTTCCCGGTCATCCGAACGTGCTTTGCTTGTGTCTTTCCCGACCGGGTACGTCCAGCCGGTTCATCCTTCCCGGTCAGACGCGTCCTGCTCGTGTTCTTCCTGACCAGGTGTGTGTGGCCGGTCTGTTCTACCCGGTCCGGACGTGTTCTGCTCAGTGTCCAGTCGTCCGGGTGTGTGTACCCGGTCTGTTCTCCCGGACACTTCTCTTCCTGGCCGGGTTCCTCTCTCTTGTCTAGTTTCCCCGGTCCATCTTCTCCGTCTCATGAGTTCACTTCTCTCTTCATAGCCAAACTTGAATCTTCCCTTCTTTTTGGGTCATAAGGTTCCCAAACACCTCAAATCACACCAAAGCATACTCCAACACCTGATAAGAACAAATGAATGCAAAATGATCCTAAAAATGCCTAAACCTTAGCCTACAAGACAAAGAATGCAATATAAAGATGGCTAAATAAATGAAAATATGCAAGACATCATAGGTTAAGGTTTAGGCATTTTAGGACCCATTTTGCATTCATAAGTCTTTATCAGGTATTGGAGTGTCCCATGGAGTAAAAAAAAGTGTTGAGAGTGGTTTTGATGCAAGAATGAGATAAAAAAGAGTTTGGCCTAGTGTGGGCAGAGATGGTCTCAATCTTACTCAGCCGGACCAGACGGTTGGACGTGCTCGGCCATGTTCACCCGCACATGGAGAGCCTGACGAACAACGGACATGCGGCCTGATCTGCTCGGGTTCACTTTCCCGCGCGGGACGGAACAAGCCAGACGGACGGACTGAAGCAAGACCATGCGCGGCCTGATCTGCTCGGATTCTCTTACCCGTGCGGGTTAGAACGTACCATCTGGATGGACTGAAGCAGCCGGATTCGCGGCTTGGGACGTGCGGTGCGTAGTACCCGCGCGGGATGACACGAACAAGAGTTACCAGATGCACGGATGACTATGCGCGGTACGAAGAGCCCGTGCGAGACAAGAGATGGACGGGACAGCTGGATGCGCGGCCGGACGAGCGCGGTACGTAACACCCGCGGAGGACGAAGCCAGACAGAGCTGCACACATGTGCGGGACGGAACGCCCGGGCCAGCACACCCGTGCGGGACGAGGATTGGACCGGGCGGTCCTGTGCGGGTCGGACATGCGTGGCCCGGACCGTCCAACCACGACCCTGAGCGTTTTTCATCCTGTTTCCCCATTGGTCGAGACCTATTGCTTCCACGGGCCTTTTAGTCAATTTCTATGATGTTTTTAGGGCTTTTAGCCCCAGTAAAAGTACCCTTGTTATCCCTAATTTGAGACTTATGTTATTTTCTCTCTAAGAACACAAACCTTTTGAGTAAAGCTTTATCTTTGAATCATAATGTCATCTCATCTTTGTGTTCTTGATTGTTTGATTTCATCTCCTTTCTTTCTCTTCATGATTAAGCTTGAATCCCTCATGGATTTGGTACAAGTCGTCTCATGATCCTCTTTGTGCTCTCAGATCTTCTCTCTCGTCGTGGTGGCCGTCGGTGTCGTCGGAATCAAGCGGCCGCCGTGAGAGCTTGAACGAAGAGAAGCAATGGTGAATTGTAGAGTTTTTGCAAGTTGGGTCCTTCATATTTCTGTTTATTTCCGTATTGGTCCCAGAGTTTCGATTATGCACAAACAACCTCCTGAATTAAGCCCCAACATTTTAATTGTGCAGAACAGACCTCCATATTTGCGCGAACGCCCTTGAAGTTCTGGATGTTTTTAATTCGGCCCCAAACTTTGTAATTTGCATGAATAACCTCACGATTTCAGCCCAAACTTCTCAAGTGTGCACTCCAACCCCTAATGCATACAAATGAACAAATATATGCAATGTAGACACCTAAATGCAACTCAAAACATTAATATGAAATGAATAAGAAATGGATGCTAAATTATGAAAATCATGAGATATCAGGCATCTCTAGTACACTCTGCAGTCAGTAAATCTAAGAATGGTGCTCGAGAGTGGTTAGATAACAAGTGAAAATTGAAAAAGTTCATCATCCCCTTCTTGACTCAATAAATTTTTTTTTGAAAACATTTTATAAGACTCGCAATAAACTAGATATCAGTAAACATCCCCAGACTTAAATTATACACTGTCCTCAGTGTACAACCAGTCGAAGTTAAGGGATAGCATAAATCATAAGTAAGCAATGTAACAAGTAAGAATGATATACCTCGCCGTTGTCCGTGTCGATCGACGAAATGATTTGACTGTCGATCGTTACTGTTGTTGTAGTGGCGACCGATATCGACAGGGTCGCATCGGTCGACATTAGAGTAATCGTTTACTTGACTCAATAAAATACATAATAATAAAACTCAAAAGAAAACATAACATCAGTAGAACCTCCCCCAGACTTAAAAAACACTATCCAGTCTAAGATTGGAGGGAAAATAAATCATAAGCACTCAAAAATAACAAGGAAAAATGGTATACCTGCTTTGGATATGAGTGTCGACAAATACAGTTAAGTGGTGATCGACACTCTTGATGCTCTGTCCATCGATGCTGATCAGCGATCGTCGATTCCTATAGAAACTCATCTTCCTTGGATCTTTTTTTTACCTCCCACTCAGCGCTTATTTTTAGTCATTAACTTGACTTTTGGAGGTCTGATTCAGTCCGGATGAGAATGAGAACTTGCTCCAAACCAAGTCTCATTGTCTACTCTCTGAAGCTTTATCATTCTTGTGTGAAAGCCTCCTCTATAGACTCTTTTCCTTTGTCTATCATCTCAGCAATAAGGAGTGCTCGAAGCTTTGCAAACGGCTGTAAGAAGCATCTGATGCGCACTCTGGATTTTCTGACACCATCTGAGAAGTGAGGAATCAATGATAACTAAGGACCTTCCTTGATCCTTTTTCTCTTCTTCCAATTCTTCCTCTTCTTTCGCACAGACTTGTCTGATCGCGTGTTGGTACCTTCATCAAGAAGATTTTGGCACACTTAAAGCTCATTCTGCTCTGATACACGATCTCTATCGATCGATGATGAAGCGGTAGTGTCGTTCGATTCGGTTTTGCTGATGTCGTTCGATACTGGTGTTGCGGGTCCTCCGTCGACGTTACTTCTGTATCTCAACCTTCTCTGAGAACCTTATGCATGCTGATGATCATCAAATACCCCAATGGAGTATCCCAAAAGCTCACTTATGTCAGGTGGAATAGGCGATTCAACCTCAGAAACAGCGCATTGAACCACAAACTTCACAGGGTCATGTATCCCTTTCACTCCTTTGTGAAATCCAGCAGCTTCTTCTACTATTATAAGTGGTCTATGATATTTAGGGACAGCAGAGTGTGAGGTGTCAGACTTGTACAATCGCTCAACAACTGGTTCTAGCTCGATTGTGTAACCTCGCAGCTCGTCCAACCATGAGTATCGATCGATGCAATTAGGTGGGTGTAGATCGATTCCGTTGGGTGGTTGTGGATTGATAGCTGGTGGGTGGTGTCGGTCGATACTCTCAGGTGGATATCGATCGATCTCATTAGGTTCATGTCGATTGATGATAGCCTTTGGCGAAGTTTCCTGATCTCCTTTCGAAGTGTGCTGATCTTCACCAAGCTTCTGCTCCAAGTTCTGATCCATATTCTCAAGCCAATACTGCAGCTCCAGGAAGTCTTCCATTGGTACTTCTTCACTTGAATCCAAATCTCCTAGCTGTTCACCATCATCTAGCTCCAAAAATTCTTCTAACTCCAAGAAATCTTCCATGGTGATCTCTTTCTCTATATTCAGGGGAAAGATAACAGCTTGGTATATCAGTGCTCTTCTGTGTCGAGTCTGGAATGCCCTGAGGACAACTCGATCTTTCAGGGATTTTGAGGCGTATCGATCGATGGCAAAAGTCTGTGTCGATCGGTGTAGAGGTGCTGCCGTCGATCGATTCTGAGATGCTGTTGTCGATCAATTCTGAGGTCGGATCACTACTATCAGCTTCTTCAACTCTGCTCAGCTCTGGATCACATAGCACTCTAACCTTGGTAAAAGGTTCATGACCTCTTCGGCAGCGCACTATATACTCAAGATTTCCCTCCTAACATTGCGAAGGGACTAGTGACAGGAAATATGCATATATATTCTTTTTCCTTTTCTTCTTCCTATTCTGGTCCTTCCCCCATACTTAGACTTTTCTGTGTCGGTCTGTTCTGAAATACAGAGGGTGTCGACCGATTCTGAAAGCTTAGTGTCGATCGTTGTTGAAGGCTGAATGTCGACCAACGTTGATGCTGGTTCTGCAGACTCGCGATTTGAATCAGATGTGGGTGCTTTATCGTTAGACAGCTCTATGCACGAGATAAACTCCTTTCTTTTGGTCTTGTCCACAGGACTGTATTAGACTCTTTCATCAACGTTAGTCAAGCACATCTTGTTCTTCTTTAGATCACAAACTGCTCCTACTGTAGCCATGAAGGCTCTTCCAAAAAGAAGAGAAGATGTCTTGCCTGATTTTATCTCCACGACATGAAAGTCCACAGGAATAGTGCAGTTTCCTATCTCCACCTTAACATTCTTGATCATGCCTGCTGAGTTTGCCTTGGAGTTATCTATGAAAGTGAAACTATCTTAAGAAGGTTCCATCTTTAGTTCTAATAGTTCAGCAGTGTCTATGGCCATGATGCTGACTGCAGATCCAATATCGCAGAGGGCATTTGGCAAATTGTGGCTATATATAGAGCATGGAATCAGGAACTTCCCAGGATCTTGTTCCTTCTTCAGATCGTAGGCTTACGGGAGACCTTGTGGAATAGCAGCTCAATGTCCTTATCTGTCTCTCTGCTCTCTGTACAGAAATTACCAAGTTTATACTTATGATATGCATCCTTGAAAGACATATCCTTAGGAACCCTCTTCACCCTCTTGTTAAATCCATCAAGTTCCACTTTGTTAACTTCTCTCCTTGGGTGTTTAGGAATATAGGGTTTCCTAGATTTCACTCACTTCTCAACTGGAATATCGTCTTTCGTTTCCTGCCTTTCCATGGCAGGTTCGTGTCCGTCGGTTTGGTGTCGACCGATACCTGGTATACCTCATCGATCGACACTCTCGATGAAAGAGGTTTCAGCTAGGGTTGTTTTCTCTTGCTTTCGTGCTTCTGCAGATTGCTTATTTATCTTCACTGTTGTCTTCAAGTAAAGTGATGTCCAAGATGGGTTTTGAGTTGCATTCATGCGGTATGTGTCAAGGTTTGGTAGAAGCACTCGATATGGATGTCGATCACTGCTCGCCTCCTGCTGTCGATCTGTGCTCGCTTGTTGTTGTCGATCGATTCTATTGTGACGTTGTCGATCGATTCTATTGTGACGTTGTCGATCAACGTCATTTGTTTTAAAAGAGCACGGGATGGGAGGTTGCGGGTGTCGAGCTGCAAAGTTTGAATGGCTCTGAATGCAAACTGTCTTGTGCAAACCCAAAAGTTGTGTCGATCGATACTCGGCTGTTTATGATGGTTGATTCTCAGATGTTGATGTCGGTCGATGCTCAGCTGTCGGTGTCGATCGACACCAATGCGAGCTTCCAATGGACATGGAACTTTCGACTAGAAAAGCATCTTCCTCCAAGTTCTCATGCTCGATTGTTTCTCCAAAATAATCATCTGAGATTTCATCAACCTGTTGCCTTTTAATTCCTACAGATTTCTTCTTAACCAGAGCATCTTGCTTCTTTATAGCCTCTACAATCTGAGAAATCTGGGTATCTTACATCATGACATGGGCATCTAGGGTTTCAAATTTTCCAGTCAGCTCTTTGTACATAACATCCAGCCTCAGATTCAAGTATGCACTCATCTTCTTCTGAATTTCTAGGACCTTTTCTACCATAGATTCTATCTGAATATGATCCTCACTCTCATCCATCTCTGCAGCCTGTTCCACCAATGAGATTTCATGTTCAAAACCAATCTCAGCCTCAATGATCTCATCATCATCGAGGACAGCTGATTTTTCTCCGAGCATATCCAGACTTCTGACACTGTTGCTAGACACCATCTTCTCAATCAATCTCTTAGCTTCCTCTAGGGTCCTTGTCTCGAAGTTTCCTTTGGTTGCAGTATCCAGCATTATATGATATCGCACATCAATACCTCTGTAGAACTTCTTTAATAGCTGAGTCTCCGTAAAACCATGATGTGGACAGTCCCTTTGGTATCTCCTAAATCTCTCCCAAGAGTTTCTAAATCCTTCAGTAGGCCCCTGGGAAAATGTCCAAATTTTATACCTTATCGCTTCAGCTCTTTCTTCATCAAAGAATTCAGTCAGAAACGCCGTCCTGACATCACTCCAGGTAGTGAGAGGTCCTGGTGGTAAGAGTCTCATCCAAGTTTTCGCTTTCCCAGAGAGAGAATATTTGAACACCTTGCATATGATGTAGTCTGTTGCTGCTTCATTCTTCTGGATGCCAGACACATAATCTTCTAGCGTCTCAATATGGTCCAAGGGGTTTTCATGAGGAAGACCATGAAAAGGGTGCTGACCCACATGGGAGAAGTATCTGGCTTTCACATCAACACCTTGTATTGCTGGAGGTTGAATTGCAGACCTGTTGGTATAGAACTGACTAGGTCTAATCCATTCTGTGAATGTTCTACGTTGAAGAACTTTAGCTTCCTCAGTAGTAGTAGATGGCTCAGGGATTACAGGCCCCTGCGCACCTACTTTCTGACCTGCTGCATTACACAGATGACCCCCGGGGTCATGCAGGTCTCCATTCTCATTCCTTGTCAGCACAAGAGACGCGACCTTGTTATCTGCTCACAGTTCGATATCGATCGACGCTCTAGCTGAAGTGTCGATCGTTTTTATGTCTTAAGTGTCGATCGACGAAGAAGAGTTGGTGTCGATCGATGCTGCGTTTTTCTCTTTGCGGATTGAACGTTCTAAACGTGCTAGATCTGAGAAGAAAAGTAATTTGTCCTTGCTGCTTCTGGTACTGACGGGCATGTACCTGAAAAACAAGAAATTTTTTTTTCGTAATAGCTTAAAACAGTAAATAAAACCTAGACTAAACCTATTAATCAAATCTAATGGTGAATCCTTGCTCCCCGACAACGCGCCAAATTTGATATGCTCAAATTAACCTTCAAGCTACTCTCTCAAATAAGAGGTTCTTTGTAGTACTTGAGGATCAAATCCACAGGAAGCGTGGGCACACACTAGACTATAGATATCAAGATTAAGCTAGGCTAACAATGTGAAAACAGTAAATAAATGAAAGCAATGTGAACAAGGCAATTGTTCGACTGATTGAAGTTGTAAACAATAAAGAGAAATAGCTACACCTAGAGATTTATCAATCAAGAGATTCAAAGCTACAATTCAAGGATGCTAATGGTTTACAGATTCAATTCTAGAACTCAATTTTAATAAGCAAGTAATCCATCTCTAGCATGCAATTAGTAATCAGATGTTTAAGTCTTTGTTCCAGCTTTCGCATGCGAACAAGGAATGAGCGTTGATAGATGCTATGGCCTGAGCATCGATCGATGCTTCCTTAGACAAGCATTAACGACCTAATCGATTATGTTCAACTAAATTTCTAGACCAACTCTCATATACGCCTAGATATTTAATCCAGCAGGATTCGGGTTCCGTTAATTGATTGCAATCACGTGCCTCTCAATTGTCCTATGATTCTAAGTTCAAACAATCAGTCACACTCTTGTGCTATTCTAACTATTCCAGATCCTAGTATTACAAATCATCCTGGTGTAGAGATCTATAGATAATATAGCAATCCTAATTGATTATCAGTTTGACATTAAGCTTATGAAATCCCTAAACCTAACAAGATGATTTACTCAGACATGATAGAAGAAACACAAATCATAGTCTGAATAAATAATAGATATGAAATCAATGATAAAACCAATGGAGTTCCAATCAATCTCAGAAATAGGAGAATTGATCTTCTCTCCAAAACTAAGAGAAAACAATAAAATAGAATAATAGAAAGCATAGCCGTAAACAATGGCTTAAAAACACATATATATATGGTTTCTGGTCGTCCAAGGTTATTTTAGTAACTTTGTGGTGGCTACTAGGCTTCAGTCGGTCATAAAATATACTCGGCCCACATTCTGGCATCCCCGTCGATCGATGTCAAGAGTGCTGCATCGATCGACATAAGTTCCTCTTCTCGACAGTTTCCTCTCGCGAGGCCACTCTCCAGTAAAACGAGCATAACTTCTGCTACAGGATGATTATTGACCCCAAACCAGTGGCATTGGAAAGCTAACTCAAAGCAATATCTTTTCTTAAAAGATTAGCTTAATCTAACGGTGGGAGAGTCTCCATCTATAGTTAAACATCTGATGCATCTGTGCAGTTCTTCACTTGGAAAGACTCCAAAAGGTACCAAAATCACCACTTTCCTCCAAAACATACATGAACCTGTAAATACTCTAAAAAGACTTCAAAATATAATAAACATATCTTAAAACACCTATGCTTTCTTCAGAGAGACCAAGGAGACCGAGAAAGACATTGAGAGGATGTTTCATCAAGTCAGAGAAAAGATGAAGCAGAGGATTACACTGAAGAAGAACAGTGATCCTGGAAAATTCGCAGTATCCTGATTGGTACAAGGCATTAATTTTCAGTCAGCATTCTACCAAAGGTGAAGGTAGACAAAATAGGTCTGAAGATAGAGCCTTCACAGAATTAATTCACTTTTGTCGATTGTTCTAAGAGGAAATCAGGAGGAAGCATCAGAGACCTTGAGGTGCAGATTGGTAACGCCCTAGTTCCAGTAGACTTTCATGTCCTGGATATTAGGTTGAACTGGAATTCTTCTCTACTACTTGGAAGAGCTTTCATGGCTACTGTAAGAGCAGTTTGCAACATGCTCACTAACCAGTTGTGCCTGACACTCATCACCGGAATGTATACTATGATCCAGTTCGAGTTGTCAAGTCACACACGTCCTACATGGAGATTAGGGATGATCCAAGATTCATAACAGCATGCTATTGTGGAGCTGAGTACGAATCAGAAGTTAAAACATCGATCGACACTCAACATCAGCCATCGATCGATCCTAGTCATTTCGCCGTGATTGACAGCAACAAAGAGTCAATGATCGACAGTAATCCTATGAATGAGGTAGACGATATTCCTGAAGGTAACTATTCGATTGGCAGTTGGGCAGACGATAGATTTCAGCCAACTTTTGCAGTGGACAGTGCTACACCTTCAAAAGGAGATGATCCAGCTAATTATGAGTACGATGAGGACTGTAAAGAAGAGAAGGGCATTGAATACCCAGGTCTTACAATGGAAGAAACCAACGTCCTTCAGCATTCCCACGAAACAAGGGAAGAGACATCAATCAACAGCAACTTCAGGCCATCGATCAACATTCATCATACACCAGAATCTGAGGTAAAATCACAAGATGATACAGATTATAGTTATCTAACACCGGATGAATTTGGTATATTCAGGGATCCAAAAGGCCAAGCACGAGCTATGGATGGATGACTTCTACACGTCTCCAGGGGAGATATTGCAGATATTCTTGCAATGGCCAATAGGCCAGGAAACCTTTTCCGTCAGTAACAAGCAAACGCTCAGCCATCAATCGACAGGAAAAGTCTATCATCGATGGAAGCCCATCGCGAATTTGGACGAAGATCCTACGATCAAAACAGAAGGAGGAGATTGCACTGGGAAAGGAAAGATGAATATGGTATCTACAAAGACGATCATGGAAAGGCTCATTGTTTATCTCTCAAAATCCCAAGAACACTCTCATTGTTTATCTCTCAAAATGAATATCTGATATATATATATATATATATATATATATATAATATTAATAATTAAACTTTAATCTCTATATGAAAATTGAACTAATAATTAAATTACAAATGTTAATGGAGTCTCTCACTTTTTGTCGGGTTTCTCGTATGAAAGAAGCCTCTCTCTACATTTCTACATTTTTTTCATCTATTTTTTTTCCTTTTTACTAATTGTTTCGGTCAAAGTACTGACTTGGAACCAATCCAAAAATCAGGGTACCAACCCTGTCAGATCCTGCTGATATACCATGGATTTAACAAGTTTTTAGCCATGGTATATAAGTGTTTTTGAGTCTATTTACTTTGTTTTGGAGTCTTTTTAGAGTATTTACAGGTTCATACGTGTTTTGAAGTGATTTTGGAGCATTTTGGAGATAGAGATAGAAGAAACTCGTAGTTGACCATCGAACCAGCTAGAAGTCGACATTCAGAGTCAAACGTAGATCGACAAACATTACTTGTCGTCGATCGTCGGCGAAGCGCGCAAGGACTGACTTGGTTCCCAGCCGACTTAAAGAAGAAGTCCCACATAATTACATAAATACCCCTGGCCAACGTTTAACCTAATATTTATGTGCTTTGCCTTTGTATTGGGAAACACACACTTTCATTATTTTATTATTCTTTTCACAGCAAACAGTTTAGGGTTTTTAATAGTTTGGAGAGAAGATCCAAGACTCTTTTAGAGTTTTGTATTGGAACTCTAGTTTTTCTACCTTATTCTATTTTATGCAGTTTATTCAGATTATTGCAATGATTTGCTTTGCTATGTCTGAGTAATTCACTTGTTACATTTATTGTTTAATTAGGTTATGAAGCCAAAACTATAAAATTTCTAAGGTGATAGATATCCTTCAAGGAATTGCTTGTAATGCTTGTGTTCTAGAGTAGCTAAGTAGAACCCTTATTTGAGGATTGTGGATGACTACGAGTGTAAGTTCTGCACCATAATAGATTCCATTGAGCTTGGATTGCTAGAAACAAGCGACAGTTGATTTAGTCAATACTAGTGAACCTTTCGATCAGCTTGCTAACACTTGCCTAAGGAACCATCGACCGACGCTAATTCAATAGCATTGATCGATGTTCAACCCGTATCAACAAGCGACAGCTGAGATATTGGACTTAGTCAATAGGATTGATTCACATTGGAAGTTGGATTACATTCTCTTAAGAATTTGAGTTCTAGGATTGATAACCTAAGTATTCTATATCACTATAATCTTGATTACCTGAAACCCTAGATTTAAAGATTTCTTATTATTGTTTACAACCTAAAACAATCAACCGAACAATTACCTTGTTCGCTCTGCTTTATTTATTGCTTTTACATTATTTTTTAACTTAATCACCACTGATTATCTATTGTGTTCCCTTGCTCCTTGTGGATTTACTCCCTAAGTGCTACTACTGAACCTCTTATTTGAGAGAGTAAAACTACTTCTTAGGGTAATTTGAGTGATATAAAATTTGGTACCGTTGCCGGAGGGATTTGATCGCCATTAGATTCTTATTAGTTCGATTTAGTCTCGATTACTTTACTGTTTCAGTTTTCTCATTTTTTCTTGTCTTTCAGGTGCATGCCCAACAGTATACCATAAGCAACAAGGAACAACCATTACTCTTCTTAGATCCCGCACGCTTAGAACTGTCAATCCGCAGAGAGAGACGCACGACATCGATCGACAACAACATCAGTTCGTCGACCGACACTCGCATGCTACTATCGACCGATACTACACATCCGTAGACCGACCCTTCTCAACCGACATCGATCGGCACTTCTCACCAAACGCTGATCGACACTCATCCGCTAGATATGGTTACGACTCTAGTTCTTAATCGAGATGAGAATGGAGACCTGCATGACCAGAATGGTTATCTGCGTTATGCGGCAGGTCAGAGGATACACGATCAAGGGGCTGCAATCCCTGATCCCGATGCTGAAATCACTGCAGCCAATGCTCAGGCTGCAGATGATGACACTGTATAGGCCGCTCGACGTAGAACGTTGGCTGATTGCAACCGTCCAGATCATTATTGCACCAACGGATCTGCTATTCGTCCTTCAGCTATTCAGATGAACGACTTTGAGTTGAATCTTTAGTACTTTACTCTTACGGACAGACACCCTAATTTGGTCTACCACACGAATATTATATGGATCATGTGGAACGGTTCGAGGATCTAATTTCTGCCATTAAAGCCAATGGAGTCCCTGAGAACTATCTTCTTTGCAAGATCTTCAAGTACTCACTTGCTAAAGATGTTTCGCACTGGCTTAAACAGTTACCACCATGATCTCTTACATCTTAGACTGACATCAGGAACGCAATCCTGTGTAATTCTGTAATGAGGCACACGCTGAGGAGTTAAGAAGCAAGATTGCTACATTCACAGAGGAGCCTGCAGAATCCTTCAGAATCTCTTGGCTCAGATTCAAGTCGTATCAGAGAGATCGTCCACACCATGGATTCAATGAAGTGCAGCTGCTAAGCACTTTCTTCAGAGGCATCACACTGGCATATCAGATGGCTCTAGACACGGCTAATGAAGGAAATTTCAACACAAGGAATCCAGGAGAGGCTGTGAGACTCATTGAAAACTTGATGTCTAGCAAAAGCACCAAGAACATTGATTTTGAGAGAAGAAAATTGGCCACAACCCTTGGAAAGGAGCATATGGACGACGTTAAGGCTAAATTGGACAATGTTTACAGGCTTCTCAAGAAGCAGGTTAGTTTTGCAGAAGCTATAGATGTTGACAGTGACAGAAACCACGAGGAAGATGTGAACTTCATCAGTGGTATTGGTTTTCAGAACCAGAGGTCTGAAAATCAGAATGGATACAGAAACTCTTATGGAAAGAGGAGTAACTACAACTAGAGTTCGCAGTATCATAAACCCTACATAAACACCTACAACAACAGCAACAACAGACAATATGGAAGTTCTTCTTACCAAAATCCACCACCACAAATTCAAGACAGCAAGATAGAAGAAATGCTTGATCAAGTTCTTGAAGTCCAGCATAAGCTGACAGTGGATTTCAATGGGAATATAGATGTTGTCTACACCAACCTGAACACAAAGTTTGAAGCTTTAAGCACACATGGGAAGAAGTTGGAGATGCAGGTGGTTCAGATAGGAGAAGATAGAAGAAATGCTTGATCAAGTTCTTGAAGTCCAGCATAAGCTGACAGTGGATTTCAATGGGAATATAGATGTTGTCTACACCAACCTGAACACAAAGTTTGAAGCTTTAAGCACACATGTGAAGAAGTTGGAGATGCAGGTGGTTCAGATAGGAGAAGATATCAAGGCCGGAGGCCTTAATTAAAACCAAAGGAGAGGAAGCACTGAAACAACACATGAGTGCCATCGTAGACGATGATTTCTGGCAAGTGGTAAAGCAGGAGAAGCTTCAAGAGGGCGACTTTGAAGTTGAGAGCTCTATGAGTTTTGACAGTTCACACTAGTGTCGATCGACACCGAGAGATGAATATTGACCGATGGAGTTAGACAAGCCCCCACCGACACATCCTGTTCAGCATCGATCGACATCAAACACAGTGTTGGGGAAAAATAATCCATGAGGAGATTTCTCCAGCTTCCGGCTTCCAGGTTTTGTCCCCTGCTCCAGGTTCCTGCCCCTGCTCCAGGTTCCTGCCCCTGCTCCAGGTTGCTGACCCTGCTCCAGGTTCCTGCCTCTGCTCCAGGTTCTGACCCCTGCTTCTAGGTTACGGGTCAGATAATTTCTCCTTCCTCCGAGTAAAAAGGAAAAATTCAAGATAAATGTAAACATTCACATTTTTCATAATATGGTCGAATCTCCTTAAATCCAAGAGAAGAAAAAGGAAGTATTCCAATATGATACCACTCAAATTACCCTAAGGAGTGATTTATGCTCTCTCAAATAAGAGGTCAAGTTGTAGTATTTGGGGATTGTATCAACAGGGAGCTAGGGAACACACTAGATCTTATTGTAACAAAGCTAGGTTGAATATTTCAAAGCAGTAAATAACAAGTAAACTTAGAACTGGTGAGCAAGACAATTACTCAAATGATTGATTTGGGTGTTTAGTAGATATGGTGAAGGCGTTAGACTTAGGATTACTATTCATGTTATCAGGATTATAATAGTATGAATGCTTATGTGAGATGCATGCATGATATTATAGAACCCAACTATAGCAATAACTTTAACTGTCGTCCTAGGTTATATATTACTAGAACCGATGAGACCCCCATTGGTGAAACATAGGAAGGCGTCGATCGACCTGTTGTTGCACGTATCGATCGACAGTGCCTCGCGTCGATCGATGACTCTATAGGAATATCGATCGATGCGCCTCTAGTAAGATTTAAGCTCAATGTTGATAACAGTTCGCTTAAGGAGTTTGTCAAATCAGCTGCCGCTTGTTTCCAGCAAATTCCTAAGCTCAAAGAAGATAGATCCAAGGATAATATCCACTGTCATCATCTATAGGTTAGCTACTCCTATACAAGCATTAAGAGAAATCTTCTAAGATGAATATCACATGCTCAAGTATTCATATTTGGGGCTAATCCCTCAAAACCTATTTGAATCCTAAATCTAACAAATGTGTTTACTCAGACATGGCCAAGCAAAACATCATAACAATTAAGTAAAATTGCATAGATAGAATAGATGGAAAATAGAGGTGTTCAAGAAAGCTCTCAATTGTAACTCTCTCTCTCTCTCACAAAACAATAGTATGAAAAAACTCTCAAAAGACTCTCTCTAAAACTTTGAAGGACAACCTCTTCAAACTCTAAAAACTCTCACACAACTCTCTCTAAAACTTTATAGACAACCTGTTCAAACTCTAAAAACTCTCACATAACTCTCTCTCTTTGCCAAAACACTTAGGGAAAACTTAAATACTCAAAAATTCTTGGGTGAAGTCTTGGGCTTTAAACTCTCTAAAACTTAAACTCGTCAGGGGTATCTTTGGTAAAATGGATGAAGTCTTGGGCTTCAAGTCGGCTGTGACCAAACCGGGCTTCTGTGTGTTAAATATCGATCGACACCCCTGAAGGTGTGTCGATCGACGAGTCTCTCTCTGTGTCGATCGACGAGTCTCTCTCTGTGTCGACCTTGGGTGGTCAATATGGTCATCTCGGGATAAATATCTAAAATGCTCCAAAATGCTCCAAAAACATCATCTTTTCTCCAATCGCTCCTGAACCTGTAAATATGCTATCTAGACTCCAAAATGGATTAAATACATCCTAAAACTTTCACATACCATGCCTAAAATCGGGTCGAATTCATGGTATATCAACTCCCCCAGACTAATCCTTTTGCTTGTCCTCAAGCAAACAACTGGTAGTCTCTCTGGAAAAGGTTTGAAAACAGCAGAGACTCAAAAAGTTTAAAAAATCTCAGTCATATCTTCCTAGTAGTGCAAGCCAAGTCAAGATCATTCTAACTACAAAAGCACATTATACCATATCCTAGTATAGCAACCAAGTTTTCCTAGTTAACAACTCAACCAATCCTGTCTGATAATCTCCTCTACTAACCTCATTTCTTGCATAAAATAAAAGTGTAGGCTTTACCTTGAGAGTATCGATCAAAGGACACATGCGTTCTTACTCAAACAAGTTTCTGAACACAAGGTAGTCTTCTCTGATCCCTTTCTTTCATCTTTCTCTCTTCTATGAATCCTTATAGTTTCAATTTCAATGAACATTGATGCTGATGCAGTCCATCTTGGTCATCTTATTGACTCTCTACTTTTTGTAGCTCTTTATTTAGACAAAGTGTAGCAAATAATGGGGTCACAGGAGACACTCCTATCCCTCGTTTCCACAATGTGTGATCATTCTTTCAGAATTAGAATACTGGGGTCATAGGAGACACTCCTACCCCTCTGCATCTTCCAGGAAATCATCTCAATCTTTTATATCTAGGATGCTTGAAGAGAGAGAGAGAGAGAAGGGAACCAGAAACATACAGACTTTTACCTTCCAGATTTGCAGGAGGAACCCGATCCAATGTATACCAAGCCCCGAGACAAGCAGGTAATGTCACTATTAGGTTGGAGGTCAGCATTGGTTCCTTTAAACACTCTTAGTAGGTGCAAACATAGTAGACATGCTGATCCACTTTAGTATCTTTAGTACTTCTGCAATCAATGAATCTAAGACTGGTCTATAAAGTGGTTAAATGACTAGTAATAAACTAGCTAAGATCATTGTCCCTTTCTTGACTCAATAAATTTTTTAAATAAGACTCAAAATAGTATACAAAATAATAGATAATCATTAGTAATCCCCCTAGACTTAAATTACACAGTCCCTAGTGTAAAAAAGTCAGAGTTTATATAAAAGTATAGTATAAATGCGAAATTGAACAAGTTAGAACGTTATACCTGACCGATGTCATATCGATCGATGTAGAAGAAAGCATGTCGATCGTGGCGGATGTAGTGTCGTCGATCGATGTCGACTTTGTCGCGTCGGTCGATAGAGATGGCAAACGTCTGCTCGGATTTTTTTTTTTGTTTTTTGCATAAGAACGAAAATAAATACTAGTAATGCATGAAATAAATGAGCTTACCTAATAGTGGGTTGCATCCCACTCAGCGCTTTGTTATAGTCATTTAGCTTGACTTTGGAGGTTGAATGGCTTAGTTGGTGTGGAAGAAGTTGTTTGCTGGTGTGCAAACATCCTCTTTTGCTGTGGACTGAGTTGCAGTGAAGCTTCTTGTGGTATCATCTGACCTGGTCCATCTCTTTTTCATATCCTCTAACTCATCTTTCAGAAAATGTAGCCTCCTCTCAAAGTTCTCAAAGTTGAACTGCTGCTGTTCAAGCTTATCATAAGCGTTCTTTGATGGTTCTGACAGTTCTTCATGTATTGGAGATAGCACACCCAATCTCTCTTCCAGTCTTGTAAAGCGCATATTGATCAATTTCAGGAACTTGGTATCGATCGATCTTTGGTAAGCTGCATCGGTCGATGGTATCCATCGGTCATCGGTCGATGTCGAAGGTTTCCAGGGCTTCCATGCTGAAGCTCCTTGTGGTTTCTGCCTCATGGTGGTGATATCATCTGCAAGCTCCTCCATGGTCTTGGTCAACCATGTAATCTTGTCATTGAGTGGATGGTAGACACTATCAAGTTTGCACTTGAAATTATTCATTAAATCATATTGAATGGTGTATATATCATTGAGCTTTTCATCCATCTCTGCTCTGCTGTAGGGATTTGGATCTGGAGGTGTAGCTTGAGTGAATAGGTTGTCTTGTCCATTGGCCATAGCAAGTGTTGGGGTCGAAATCGGATATGACAAAGTTGACAACCTTCCGCAAACCACGGCTTAACCATTTCTTGATTTCCAATCAAATGGACTCCTTGGTCTGGTTTTACGATAAAAACCGCGGAAATTATCTTTATCGAAGAAACCGTAATAAATGTCTCGAATGAAAAGACGGTCCAAAGAGTCCTAAAACTTGATTCGAGGCCCACTTACGATTTCTTTAAACCCATAAACACTATGACGGTTATGCTTGGTGAGATAAACATCAAATTCCGCGGATAAATGGAAAGTTTCCACAGATAATCATGAAGATCAGAAAAATGGAATATCTCCAGGCGTAAACCGACCTAGAAGGGAGTATATATGAGTTCAAGACGAGAGGCATAAGAGAGAGAACTTTTTCACAGCAAACTTAGCACTTAGAGCAATTTAGGCAATTTTCCGTTTTCATTAATCGAGCTGCAATTCAATTAGAGTTTTAGTCTAAGGTTTTAGAACTAGGAATCTCGCCGACAGCTCTCGAGCCAAGGCTATTACCTTGTTGTAACGCTCATACACGGATTCGGAATAAGATCTACTTTGCTCTCCTTTTTCGATTTCTTATTTTTATCGCTGTTATTCTCGTGTTCTGATTGCTTGGCGTGTGATTTCTCAGATATCCGGGACCTCAGGGAAATTAGGGTTTTCCTACTTTCCTTATTTATACGAAATATTGACGGTGCGAATTTCGGTTCCCAAAGTTTGGCGCTAGAAGGAGGGGGGTACGGATCAATCTTACTCATAGCCAGCAAACGCTCAACCAGCCAGTTGCTTCGGGGTAACGAGGCCCCGTCTTTGGACTCGGAGGAAGCCAGACTATCGTCTTGTAAAGGAGAGTGGGCGACCTCCGAGGGAGACTTCGACTCGATCCTTGCCGGCCTGCAGGCCGAATGCACCCTTGCGCCGACCTCCGAGGACTCAGAAGATCAGGAGCGCGCGGAAGAGGATTGCGAGGCTGGCGCAGACGGGTAGTGGCGGTGCGACCGAGGGAGGCGACGGCGAGGCTGTCCCTATCGCGGGTGAGTTTGAGGATGAAGGTGACGCTCCTAGGAGCGTCTAGGTTTATCAACCCCTTCGGGGATTTTATTTTATATGTGTTTCGGCCATTAAGAGGCCATGATGTATTTACCGGGACTGGCCGTTGGTGGCTTCGAATCCCTGCCCCTTTTGGGGCTTTGTTTGAACTTTTGCGGTCTCAATCTATGAAAAGTTTTTCGATTATTTATGAACTTCAGTTTTTTAGAAGTATGAGAAAGAGGGTGTGAGTTGTCGTCTCATTCCTAGTTCCCTGATGATCACCGTACCTATTGTTTGCATATAGCGAGATTTTCCGCGGTTTACCGATTTACGCGAAAAGTTCGTGAAACAAATAGGCATAAGTGAAAAGACAAATTTTTGGATCTCGTATACCATACTATGTCTGTGAGATGTCAAGATCCAGCGTGGCTGGGTTTAGGGCAAGACCTAGGTTTACTCTCGGACTGAGGCTTTGCGATGACAAATCAGCTTTCGTTTTGCCTGTTTGCGATTTTAACCTGACTCGTACCGTTTAAAATCCGTGAATTGTTGTCGGCATATATGATTTGTCTGGGCGTGAGTCGAGCTACTTCCTTTATGAAGAGCTAAACCAAAATTTGGATTTCTTGTATAGCGCGCTATGTTTATCCTTGTCGGATGCAAGAGAGCCTACCCCTTGAAGGGCGGCTATTTGTCTGTTTAGGACGTTAGAGTTCGTTTGTTGTGATCAGCAACAACGAAATGATACCGTTTGGAGGTGTGAAAAGTTTGGGAAAATGTTTGTTCGAGCGTGAAGCAACGTCTCGCGGTGCTGCGAAAAAATTTTCTTTATGCCATAGTAAGGTCTATGGGCTTTGTAGGAGAAGTCCGCGAATTATTTCGGGTGAATTTTTGGATGTGGTAATCGCTTTGTGGATACTGGATCCGTTGTCGTGGCCGTTTCGGCTGATTTGGAAAAGTCGTGAAAAAGTTTCGAAAATTTTAGAGTCTTTGAAATTTGTGGGAGTATACGAGTATACGTACCCACTCCCCCCCCCCCTTTTTTTTAATTGGGGGGATAACTGAACCCGCCGGTTGGCGAGTTGCCTACGTACCCTTGTCTAGGGATCAAGCCATCTCGTAGTTCTTTTGTACCACGTTTTATCGTTTAGTGGTAGTATTTTTTGAGGTGCATCGCATTCCAAGTTCTCGGGATTTTGACGTCTTGCATCTTTGCGATTTGGTATGAGCCTGGTCGGACTACTTTTATTACTTTGTAAGGTCCTTCCCAGTTCGTCCCCAGTTTTCCCGCGTTTCGTTGGGCAGTGTTTTGGAAGACTTTACGCAAGACTAAATCGCCTTCCTTGAACCTGCGATGGCGTACGTTTGCATTGTAGTTTCTGGCGGAAGCGTGTTGGTAATTTTGTATCCTGATGAGCGATTGGTCGCGACGTTCGTTGATCAGGTCAAGATTATCCAGCAGCATGGCGTTGTTCAGATCTTCCCGTTCGGGGAGAAATCTTCCGCGTACGCCGGGAAATTCTACTTCCGCTGGGATCATACATTCTGTTCCGTAGACCAGGGCAAAGGGAGTTTCTCCCGTTGCCCGCCTAGGAGTCGTTCGGTGAGACCAGAGAACTCCTTCGAGTTCTTCGGCCCATCGACCCTTCTTGGCTTCTAAGCGCTTTTTCAATCCGTCTAGGATAGTTTTGTTTATTGTTTCAGCCTGTCCGTTGCATTGCGGATACCTGGGAGTTGACTTTGTAAGTCGTATTTTCCACTTTTCACAGAATGCTTCGAATCGAGCAGAGATAAACTGAGATCCGTTATCTGTTACGATTTCGTTAGGGATCCCATGTCTAGTTATGATATATTTCCAGACGAAGTTCTCGCTTTGTGTGTCTTTGATACTTGCGTAGGATTCTGCTTCTACCCATTTGGAAAAGAAATCCGTGAGGACTAGGAGGAAGCGTTTTTGTTTTGATGGATGCATAGGTCCGACAATGTCCATGGACCATCGCATGAAAGGATAGGGGGACGAGATTGAGGAGAGGATTTCCGCGGGTTGATGGATTGTTGGAGCATGCCTTTGGGATTTCTCGCATTTTCGGGCGAATTTCTCGCATTCTTTTATCATGGTTGGCCAATAATAACCGTGGCGTTTGATTTTGACTGCGAGAGATCTTCCGCCAGAATGATTTCCGCATGATCCAGAATGGACCTCTTCCATGATTCTTCTTGCCCTTTCTCCTTCTGCGCATGTCATGAGAGGACCGGAGAAACGCGACTTATAAATTTCTCCCTCTATCGTGACATACCGTGCCGCTTGGGTTTTTACTTTACGGGCCGCCCATTTTTCGGCGGGTAAGGTTCCATTCACGATATAGGCTCGGATTTGTTCTAACCAAGGGCTGTCGCAGCCATACTCGGTTTGGTCCGCATCCGCTTCCGGTTGATCCTCGACTTCTTCCGCATCTTCAATCTCTCCTCGGATTAGATTGACGACCAATGGTGGTCCGATTCTCGGATGTTCGATGAATTCGACGGGGATTATCCTTTTTGAGCCCTGGATCTGAGCTTGAGGCGAGGGCAGCCAGGCGTCGGCCTGGACGTTTTACGAGCGAGGGATTCTGGTCAGGGCGAACTGGTCGAAACTACGAGCCAGTTCTTGGACGAGTTTCAGATATGCGCCCATCCTTTCGTCCCTTGCTTCATACTCTCCGCTGTATTGGTTGGCGACTAACTGAGAATCGCAGTAAGCGTGAATATTACGGATTTTTAATCCATGGGCTAGCTAGCCGCAAGCCTGCGACGAGTGCCTCGTATTCTGCCTCATTATTTGAAGCATAAAAAGCCAATCGGAATGACTGTTCTAGGATTTCCCCGTTAGGAGAGGTGAGTCGAATTCCGATTCCGGACCCTTGTTTGGACGAGGATCCGTCGACGTGGAGGACCCAAGTTGAGTTCGGCTCCTCGTTAGTCATGTCTCCAGTGGGTAATTCTACCAAGAAATCCGCAAGCACCTGGGACTTTGCACATGTCCTTGGGCGATACTCGACGTCGTATTCACTTAGTTCGATTGCCCATTTCGCGAGCCTACCGAATTGGCTCGGACTGTGCAGGATTATCCGCAGAGGGAATGTGGCGAGAACCACTATAGTATGAGACTGGAAATATGGTCTTAGTTTCCTAGCCGAGGTTATGACGGCGAATGCTAATTTTTCTATTAGCGGGTATCGAGTTTCCGCATCCAGCAACTTCTTGCTTACAAAAAAAGATTGGCTTTTGTTCACCGCGTTCTTCTCGTATCAGGACGCCACTGACTGCTGTTGCGGAAACTGCGATATAGAGGAAAAGAGGTTCACCTTCCACCGGTTTTGCGAGAACTTGTGGAGTGGCCAGGTAATGTTTCAACTGTTAGAAAGCCTTTTCACATTGCTCGGACCATTCGAACTTCTTGTTTCCCTTCAACGTTTCGTAAAACGGTAGGCACTTATCCGTGGAGCGCGAGATGAAACGGTTGAAAGCCGCGACTCTTCTGGTTAACCTTTGGACTTCTCGCTTGGTTCTCGGGGAGGCCATCTCAATCAGTGCGTCGATTTGTTTAGGATTGGCCTCGATTCCGCGATACGTTACGAGGTATCCGAGGAAGTCTCCCGATGCCACTGCGAATCTGCATTTCGCCGGGTTGAGTTACATGTTATGCTGGTTGAGTCGTGCAAAACATTCCTCTAGGTGGGTTACATGATCGTGTTCGTCAAGAGTTTTTACGAGCATATCATCGATGTATAGTTCCATAGTTTTTCCGAGTTGCTCGGCAAACATTTTGTTGACGAGTCGCTGATACGTTGCACCCGCGTTTTTAAGACCGAAAGGCATTACCTTGTAGCAATACGTTCCGCGGTCTGTGATGAATGCAGTTTTTTCGCGGTCGTCGGGATTCATCATGATCTGATTGTATCCGGAAAAAGCGTCCATGAATGATAGAAGCTTGTTTCCCGCAGTTGCTTCGACCAGCCGGTCGATGTGTGGGAGCGGGAAGCAGTCCTTTGGACAGGCTTTATTCAGATCCGTGAAATCGACACTGACTCGCCACTTGCCGTTCTTCTTTTTTTTCCACGACAGGGTTGGCAAGCCAGTCTGGATACCTAACTTCTGTTATCGACCCTACTTAGAGGAGTCTTTCGACTTCCTCGTTGACTGCAGTGGCACGCTCAGGTCCCAGCTTTCGTCTCTTTTGTTTTACGGGTTTGTGAGTCGGGTCGATGTTAAGTTCGTGACATGTTACGCTAATGTCGATTCCCGGCATATCCTCCGCAGCCCAAGCGAACGTACCGAGGTTCTTTTTGAGGCATGCGATGAGCTCTGCTTTTATTGGTTCGGGAGGTTAGCTCCGATTTCGACGCACCGTTTCGGGAAGGAATCGTCGAGGCAGATCGAGACCACCGGTTCGCAGGTTGGTTCACGCTTCCCTTCTAGGGCCTCAGCTCTTTGAGACTGCCAGAAGGTTTCCGGCGAGTCATGAATCGTTTGCTTTTTCCGAGAGGTCTCGATTTCGGAATTTTTCCGTTCTAGTTCGGTAGCGAGGTAGACCTGCGCTGCTCCGTGACTACCATGTATCGTTTCGACCCCGAAAGGTGTTGGGAACTTGAGGCATAGGTGGAATGTTGATGGGATCACTCTCATGGAATTTAGCCAAGGAGTTCCAACTATCGCGTTGTAGGATGTTGGACCATCGTTCACCAGGAATTCTGTGTTTTTGGCGACGCTCCCGGCTCTGACTGAGAGGTTTGTCGAACCGAGGGTCATAACTTTTCCCGAGAGTCCGAATACTGGGATGGGGTCATCTGTAAGGATGCTTAGATCGACGCCCATCCTCTCGAGGGTGCTTTTATAGATATTATTAGCCGAGCATCCGGTGTCGACTAATAACCTTGCTACGTCAATATCCTGGATCGTGAGTTCTATTACGAGGAGATTATTGTGAGGTGTGGCCATGCTGGCCGTTGCTCGATCCTCGAAGAATACGATGTTGCGGACTGACGAAGTAGCCATACTGAACTTCGATCGATTGGTGGTTTTCGAGTTAGAGAATCTGTCCCCCCTCCTTCTAGCGCCAAACTGTGGGAACCGAAATTCGCACTGTCGATTTTAATGAATAAGATTGCGGAGGAAAGCCAAGTTAACCCGACTTTCCTTGAAGATCCGGATTCTCTGCGTTGCCACACGAAATCGAGAAAGTTAACAGATGACAAAAATAAAAATTGTGATATTTGCTCGAAGGCGTTTTATTAAATGAAAGATATGAATACAAGGATTCTCCGAAAGACAGAGAAATTTGCGATTAAAGAAAAAGATAGAGTCACAGGCAGCCAAACGTCCTAAGCCTTGCTCCGCTAGTCTAACCACCTAAACCCTAATTCTTCTAAGCTAGCAAAGTGCTCTAAGTCTAATTTTCGGATCCCCTTCTCCTCTGCTCTTGCTCTCCTTATATACTCACTTCTAGGTCGGTTTGCCTAAGGATGATGGACTTCGCCTTTGGGCACAACTTTATCTCTTCAGGAAATATTCCATTTTCGTCGCTCTTCGTAATTATCCTCGAGTTTTCCCCTATTTTTTGGTGACTTGATGTTTATCCGATGTTCGGGAAATTGGATAAACCTTCATAGTCTGATTGGGCCTGAATTCTTAAAATCGTAAGTAAGTCCGTGGACTTGTCTTAAGTCGTTGAACATTTTATACGATTTCTCGGAAAGACTATCTTTCTCGTAAAATAAACCGTATAGCCTAAAGGATCGATGTTCGAGTTAATCGATCTTGTTTTACACGATATCCCCTACGAGAAATCCAACCTTCTAATTTTTGCCGTAAAACATCGAGGATGATTCCAATCGAGTCGAATCGAGAGATGTTAATTCCGTAGCCGTGATCGTATCAAACCCACGAGGATTGATCCAAGGAAGCCAAGACGGGATCAGACCGAGCACGATGGGACCGAGACCAGGACGAGGACCGAGACCGGCGCCAGGGGACCTGCCGCCGGCGCCAGGCCGGCTGCATCGCGCTTGCCGCCGGCGCCAGGGGGCTTGCCGCCGGCGCCAGGCCGGCTGCGTCGCGTCTGCCACCGGTGCTGGGGGCTTGCCGCCGGCACCAGGCCGGCTCCGGCTCCATCTCGCCTGCCACCGGCGCCCGTGGGTTCTCCGTCGCCCGTGGGTTCTCCGTCGCCCGATCCTTCCTCCGTTGACCGTTCGAGATACCGTTTTCGACCCCAACATCAACGTACCATGACATTTCTCCTTCCCTACCGATTCCGAGTACTATGTCTTGTACTCTTCTACACACTAGCATGTTGCTACGAGTTTTGCTTCATCTGAAGGCTGTTTGCAGGACATATTTGGCTTGACAACTTTGACTGGATCATAGTAAATCTTTGGGTCGATGAGTGTCAAACACATCTGGCTTGTTTGCAAATTTCAGATTGCTCCCACAATAGCTAGGAATGCTCTTCCAAGTAGTAGAGATGAATTCCAATGTAACTTGATGTCTAGGACATGAAAGTCAACTGGAACTAGGGTATTACCAATATGTACCTTAAGGTCTCTGATGATTCCCAATGAATTCTTTCTAGAACATCTACAAAGTAGAATGATTCCTTGGAAGGTTCTACATTTAGACCTAACTGGTGCTACTGTATCACACAGTGCATGTGAGAATTCAATGCCTTGCAATAGGCATGAGATAATGAACTCTCCAGGGTCACTCTTCTTCTCCAATGTGATCCACTTCATATCCTCTTTGATTTGATTGAACATCTTCTCAATGTCAGCCTCTGTTACTTGTTGGTGCCAAAAATCGGTCGCGACGGAATCAATGACTGAAAGTCTCTAGAAAGTATTTCTTGAAACAAAAAGTCTCGGATAATTTGAAAAGAAGTTATACGAGATTTTCTCAAATTAGAATATCCACTCTCTGTGAGATCGGAAGACTACGGGCGTGCGCGGACGAGAGTCCCCGGAAAGATCGGTCCGCTCGCCCAAGGACATCAAGATTCGATCACCACAAAAACCCTAAAATAAAAGAATCTGCCTCGAAACTTCGAAGAGGTCGTTCTCTCAAACCGTGAGGAACCAGAAAACGATCAAGATATCAAATAGAAGCCCTCGCCGAGATCTTCAGCCTGGCGCCGGCGGCACCCGGCCTGGCGTCAGCGGCACGCGCCACGCGGGCCGGCCTGGCGCCGGCGGCAACGCGCCACGCGGGCCGGCCTGGCGCCGGCGGCCCCGGCCTGCGCGGCACCGTCACGCGGGCCGGCCTGGCGCCGGCGGCACCCCGGCCTGGCGCCGGCGGCACCCCGCGGGCCGCCTGCCCGGCGGCACCCACAGGCTGGCTGCGCCGGCGGCACCCGCCTGGCGCCCTTCCCCCGTCGCACGGTCACCTGGCCGCGGCGCCCCGGCCTGCGCCGGCGGCCCCCCCCTGGCGCCGGCGGCACCCGTCACAGGGCTGTCCTGGCCCGCGGCAACCCGCCTGGCGCCGCGCACCCGTCGCACGGTCTGGCCTGGCGCCGGCGGCACCCGGTCACGGGCTGGCCTGGCGCCGCGGCACCCGGCCCGCACCGGCGGCACCCGCCTGGCGCCGCACCCGGCCGGCTGGCTCCGCGTCACCCGTGCGCGCCGGCACCCTGGCGCCGGCGGCACCCGGCCTGGCGCCGGCGGCACCCGTCGCACAGGCTGGCCTGACGCCGGCGGCACCCCGGCCTGGCGCCGGCGGCACCCGTCACGCGGGCCAGCCTGGCGCCGGTGGCACCCGTCATGCGGGCCGGCCTGGCGCCGGCGGCACCCCGGCCTGGCGCCGGTCGACGGCCCTCGTCCTGGTTTCGGTCCCATCATGCTCGGTCTGATCCCGTCTTGGCTTGTTTGGATCGATCCTCGTGAGTTTGGTACGATCACGGCTACGGAATGAACATCTTTTGATTCGGTTGGAATCGTCCTCGATGTTTTACGACAAAAACTAGAAGGATTGGATTTCTCGTAGAAGATATCGTATAAAACAAAGATCGATTAACTTGAACATAGATCCTTTAGGCTATACGGTTTATTTTACGAGAAAGATAGTCTTTTCGAGAAATCGTATAAAACGTTCAACGACTTAAGACAAGTCCACAGACTTACTTACGATTTTAAGAATTCAGGCCCAATCATGCTGTGATGGTTTATCCGATTTCCCGAACATCGGATAAACATCAAGTCACCGAAAAATAGGGAAAAACTCGGGGATAATTACGAAGATCGACGAAAATGGAATACTTCCTGAAGAGATAAACTTGGGCCCAAAGGCGAGGTCCATCATCCTAAGGCAAACCGACCTAGGAGTGAGTATATAAGGAGAGCAAGAGCAGAGGAGAAGGGATAAGAAAAATCCTAGAATCTAGACTTAGAGAACTCCTGCTAGCTTAGAGAACTTAGAACTTAGGCGGTTAGGCCAGCAAGGCAGGACTTAGAACGTCTGGCCGCCTCTTGTTCTAGTTTTATCTTCTCCGCAAGACCCCCGTTCCTCTCGGAAGGATCTAACTATACTTTTACTCAGAGCTCCACACATAGAAACCCTAGGCATGATCTTCGACATGCCCGTTTCTATGACCAACGCTCGTACTAGACGAACCAGGCCCTAGAACGTCTGGCCGCCTCCTGCTCGCAAATCTCCGCTCCTCTCGGAAGGATCGGACAATTCTTTTACTTCAAAGCTCCGCACATAGAAACCCTAGGCATTATCTTCGACATGCCTGTTTCTATGACAAACGCTCATACTAGATCGAACCCGCCAAGACGGTTCGATCTCTTGTTCAATTCTTTCTAAACTGAACTACGTCCGACTTGATCCTCGAAAGGGGTACGTAGGCAGCCTTTCTTAAGGTCCAGTCTCAAATCTTAACAAATCTTTTCCGCATTTATTCGTTCACTTGTCGTTGGCTGTCGCAGAGAATCCGGACCTTCAAGGAAAGTCGGGTTAACTTGGCTTTCCTCCGCAATCTTATTCATTAAAATTGACGGTGTGAATTTCGGTTCCCACATTACTCTTGTCTCTCTGAAGAACATCCACAATCTGTGTGTGAAGTATGCCTCCTCAAAGGGTTTCTCTGCTGGAATCTTTAGAACTCTTTTCTTGAAGTTTTCCAACTCCTTTGCATTAGCTGTTATGGGATTTTTGTGTACGGTCTTTTAGAGTACCAGAGAACGTTGGATGAGAAGATAACCCGAGGGTTTAATAAGTATTTCGTGAGAGTTGTGGTAAGAAATAATAAGAGATAGGCTTGAAGAGACGTATTTTTGAGCAGACAGACAAGAACAAGAGAGGTTACAATAAAGTTAGGATAAATCCTAGTTCTACCTGTCTAACCCTAGTCTCTAAGCCTTGGAGAAGTCGATCCTTTGATGTTGGCCAGTAGCTGTCTTTATATAGTCGTCTAGAAGCCGTCTAGGTTAGGTTGAACTGTTCCATATTCGGAAATATGGAAGAATTCTCCTTGTTGGAAGTTTTCAATTTTGCGGAAGGGAGCAGGGTTCAGGGACCCAGCTCAGGGTTTCAGGGACCCAAGTTTAAGGTTCCCTCGGACAGGGACCCAAGGTATCTGTTTTTCAGGGATCCGGGGATCTGGATCCTGCCTGGAGGCTGGGGGAAATAGAACCAGAATATTTTTCCCTAACATTTTGCCCCTTATTCCTCGATTTTGTCATCGAAGTCGAGGGATAACCTGTGCACTCGAGTCAACCGAGGTTGCTCATTCTCATAAGGCTCCCTTTGGGCAGGACCCTATCCGCCAGCGTAGATTCCACTCAAGTCTGAACTCATTCTGAATCTAGGCAAAGACTGATCCCTCCATGTTTAGGCGATGGCTAATGGTAATTTCTTCTAGCTCTTCGAAGATGATGGAGCCGGGGTTTTGATGCATATTCCACGCGCGGGTGCAGACGAGTTTTCTTTGGAAGACTCGGAGGTTTGCAATTTCTTCTGGCAACTTTCCTTTTTCCTGTCTGGTCGCGAGGAATTCTTCCGAAGATTTTGGAAATATCCAATTTCCTTTTCTGGCTCCGAAAAAGGAAAAAGTTGGAGGTATATCTAGGGTGCACACTACGCGGAGATTGATCCATCCTTCATTCAACGAGATGAACCACGATCTTCCTGATTCGTTCGTGGGTGGTCATGCAAGACTTTGCCGTTTATCTGCTGATCCATTCTCTTCGCCGATTGCTTCCTTCGGAACGGCTTCTGATGCAGGTAGTGAGGCAGTCCCAATGGCACCCTTGAAGCAACGTGATTGCTTTGCTCTCAATGACGGTCCGTGCTCTAAGATTTGTGAGAGAGATTTGGAGGTCATTCGGAGGAAGTACGGGATCCACCCGTCGGTACAGATGAGAAGTCCTTGAGAGTTCGAACGTGCGCCTGATGGAGGATCGGGGGAGATAACTATCTATGAGGCGTATCTGGTAGCAGGTTTCCGGGGAATCATTCCTCCGCTGGTGGCTGAAATATCGTCGTTCTTTGCCCTTTGTCCATCTCAACTCACAACCTTGTCTTGGAAGATTCTGATGTCAATCCAAGTACTCGGGGAGCTTCATGGTCTTGACATCGGAGTTCATGAGGTTCTGTACTCCTACCGCTTTGTCCCTTTGAAGGTTACGCCTGGGTTTAACTATCTTCAGCCTCGTGACGGTGCTCCCTTAGTTGAGGAGCCTCAGAGAGGTATCCGGAGCAATTTCTCTTTTGAGAATAATTGGAGCGGTCGATACGTGTTTATGAAGATCCAGGAACCCATCCATTACCCTACTTTCTGGCGTACCGTTGGTGAGTCTTGCTACCTATTATTTTTCTTCTTCTGGTAGCTGATCCACTGATAGTTGGTTTTGCTTTCAGATGTGTCTCGTCCGGTGTCTTTTCTTGGAGAAGCGGTTGCGAAGAAGATATTGATGATTCCTCGTCATTTCCGTGAAATACGCTTTTTGATGAGCAAGGAGGTCCTGCGCCATAGTCATCTCTGGGGCAAATCCTTGCTCCTTAGTCTCGTTTTAACGTGATTTCGTTGCAGCAGAATATCATCTTTCGCTTTTCAGGAAATGCTGGGAGGCTTCCTGCTACTGTTCTTTATGATGAGTATCAGCAAGCTGAAGCACAGAGGAGGCGTCCTCCCTATCCGCCTCCTCCTAGATTGGCTAGGATGGTGTCGTCAGGTGTCGGAGTTAGGCCTTTTTACTCTGAAAGCACGACTGAGGATACACCGCTAGTGGGTATTCAGCAAAGGCTCCTTGCTGAATTGTTTTCCCTTCGTAACCGAGTAAATTATATGGCGGCCCAGCGTGACCTGCTGATTCAGCAAGTGCGAGCTTCAACTAGGTGGGAGCTTATGAAAGAGTGGGTGGAGAAGAGGACGGAGCATTGGGATCCCTTGGAAGAGTACCGCCAACATTTATTCTGGTCTGCAGGGTCGACACCTCTGGCTGACAGATTCTCTGCTGCGGAGTCTCGGGTTCCGGCTGGTCCACCATTCTAGATGCTTGAGATTATTTTCTTTCTTGTTGTTTTTCCTGGATTTTCTTTGGAATAAGGATTCTTGTGTTGAACCTTTTTGATTCTTGTACACCTTGTTTTTGTTTTTTCCTTGAGTTCGAACCTGGAGGTTCCTTTCTTTTTATGCTTCTTTGTTGCCTCGTAGGCGGGGGATCGCTCATAGGACCTTATTTCCATGGTTCCCTCGTCTGAGACTCGGGGGCCGCCTGAAGAAGTCTTAGGGTCCTGAGGTCTCCTGAATTAGACTTATGGTCTTTGAAACCTGAGGTCTTATAGGGAACCCTGAGGTTCTGGACCCTTAGGTCTCGGATTGGACTTGTGGTCCTTGGACCTTGAGGTCTTTTATGGAACCCTTAGGTTCTGGACCCTTAGGTCTCGAATTAGACTCGTGGTCCTTGGACCCTGAGGTCTTTTTAGAGATTAGTCTAACCCGTGGGTTTCAACTTTGTATTGGAGATGGGCCTGAGAGTTATAAAGAACCTGGAGGTTTACTGTGGGAACCGAAATTCGCACCGTTAATTTCTGATAAACGATTTGTGGAGGAAAACCGAGTTAACCCGATCTTCCTTGAAGGTCCCGGATATCTGCTGGGCCACACACGACACAATCAATGGGAGTTTAAGTTGTAAAATAAAAATCGTAAAATAGAGCGAAAGGAGATCTTATTTCTGAATTCGCGTTTGAGCGTGAACAGCGGGTAAAGAAATAAGCTACAAGAACTGTCGAAAGGTCCGCTAGTCCGGCCGCCTAGATCTAACCTAGTTGAGTCGCAGCTCGCTAGTGAAAACAGAAAAGAATGCTAAAACACTCTAAGTGCTAAATGCTCTGGAAGTTTTGTGATGATTTGCTCCTCGCCCAAAGCTCTCCTTATATACTCCTCTTAAGACGGTCTATCTTCCTTCGGGCTGAATCGGGCTTTTTCCATTTTCGTCCATCTTCGTGTTTATCGGGAAACTTGACGTTTATCTTCGGAAAACTTGACATTTATCTTCTGGAAACTTGACATTTATCTCTTATGTGAGGATAAGGATAAACCGTCATAGTTATCTTTCCTTTTCGGAAAATCGTAAGTGGGCCGTTTTGGTCACTTAGGCGTTTCTACGGTTTCTTCGAAGGAAATAGTCTTTGAAGGTTTCGGCATTTCCGAAGGAACCCCAATTCCTCGTATGGTCGAGATGTTTGGCGTTTAGAATAACCATGATCGTTCCAACCTCACGAGGATTGATCCAAACAAGCCAAGATGGGATCAGAACGAGCATGATGGGACCGAGACCAGGACGAGGGCCGTCGACCGGCGCCAGGGGGCTTGCGGGATGTCTGCCGCTGGAGCCAGGCTGGCTTGCCGCCGGCGCCAGGCCGACTTGTGGGACGTCTGCCGCCGGCGCCAGGCCGGCTTGCGGGGCGTCTGCCGCCGGGGCCAGGCTGGCTTGCCGTCCGTGGGTTTTTCCGTTACCCGATCTTTCCCCCGTTGGCCGTTGATTGCTTGCATACTTACATGTGTTTAGCATCCATTTCTTATGCATTTTGATCATATAAGTTAGGCATTAGGCATGTTTAGGTCACTTTTGCATTCATTTGTCCTTATCAGGTGTTGGAGTATACTTTGGTGTGATTTGAGGTGTTTGGAAGCCTTATGGCCCCAAAAGAGATGAAGTATCATGTTTGGCCATGAAAAGAGAAGTCAATCCATGATCTGGTCAAGACAAAGATGAGCATGGACAGAGGTCTTAGAGATGTCTCCAGCTGCTAAGATTTTGTGGAGACACAGAAAATTGAGTTAGATTTCCTATGGAAGTGGTTTCAAGTCATTTGGACCTGGATTGGAGAAGTTATGATCAATTCACTTGAAGCATGTCAGGATGGCCGGGTAGAGACGGCCGGGGTCAAGCAGCCGGCCGGGAAAAGAACAGATGGATGGAAGTGGTCCAGTCCGGGGTGACTGATCCTGGGACAGGTACCCGGTCGTTTGACTTGTGCTGGAGGAGACCAGACCGGGTAGACAAGTCCGGCTTGGAGCACCCGGACGGGAAGAGATGGATCAAAGCATCCGGACGGCTGGGGACGAAGAACCGGGGAACAGAACCCGGACGGGCTGGACAGAGGCCAAGAGCATGCACTGGACCAGGGAACACAGACCGGTTTGATGACCCCGGTCGGGAGAAGCAGAGCACGAGCAGGAAGAGGCTGGCCGGGTAGAAATGTCCGGATGCAAGCAGCAGGCCGGCTTGGACACGGCCAGAACTGGACGGCCGGGTAACCTGGACCGGGTTGGATGGTTCTGAGTCTCCCCTGACCGAATTTCAAGCTTCATTCCCATTGGTTTAGACCAATTTTGCTTAAGGACTTTTTAGTAATCTTGTTTTATGTTTCTAAGGGCTTTCAAGCCACCTATAAAGGCTCTTGTAATCTCATTAAGAGATCTAACTTCTTTTCTCTCAAAAACATAATAAGATCTTGAAGAAAGTTTGGATCTTTGATCCTTTTTATCTCATTTCTTTTGTGTTTAATAGATTATCTTCTTCTCTAATCATGTTTAGCCTTGAATCATCATTGATTTTGAGGTTTTCCATGGGTATTAGTGAGTAGATCTATCTAGGGTTCATGGGCTAGGGAGACTAAGGGTGATTAAGTGTAGATCCAAGGTGCTTAGTGTTAGATCTATCATTTCCTTGCATTGATTTGGTGTTCTTATGCTATATTTGAGTTGGCCCCTCAAACATAGACCCATAGGCATTTCATGCCCGGAAGGTGTTCTATGAAATGCCTGAACCAACTCATCTATGCTTTTAGCTTGCTTTGCCTAAAGGATTAGTTGTCAAAGAAGCTAGGATTGCTATTAGACTCATTCTCCATGTTTGCTTTGATCATTACAGCCAAAGGGATTTGGTGTACTTGGGTGATCATTGCAAAAGAGCATTCATCTAGGGATAGAGCTTGTTTAGTTTTGTTGTCTAGGCATAAGGAATTAGATTGATTGAAAAGTTGGCATCTTGGATTGAACCTTGATCACCCCAAGTCAATTCCCTTGTCCCAAGAACCCCCTTGCCTCCTTGAGAAAGAAAGTTCAATCTTTTATTGCATTTTTAATATTGTCTTAGTTTCATAATCATCCTCTCATCTTGATTGCACTTAGATTAAGCATGAACTTGCATTCCCTTTGCATTAAAATCTCTTAGAATTGAATTGTCATCTTGTATTCTACAACATTTGATTAGGACCCTAGAAAAGTCCTTTCATCAAATTGGCGTCGTTGCCAAATTCTAAGTTGATTTTGACATTGGGATTTAGTCATTTGCTTGAGACTAAATCACTTTACTTTTATTGTGATATTGCTTCTCCTTGCTCTTTCCCTTTGCATATCAGGTGTATGATAACTAGAAGCAGAGGTGCATCAAACTTGACACCCACTGTTGAAGAAATTGCAACACTTGAGAGGGAGATTGCAAGAAAGAGAAGAGAAGAAGAGCAACAGGCTCACTTGCAGAGATTGGGATTTGATATGGAGAATCAGCATCAAGATGGTGATGCCCTAGGGGGCAATGGTCCAAGAGATGACAACATAAGACCACAGCGCCAGCCACAACAGCCACAGCGCCAAGCTAGAGCCATTGGATCCTATGATCAACCACACATTCATGGTCAGAGGTTGGGGATAAGGGCACCAGCTGTGGAGAACAACAACTTTGAGATCAAATCAGGGCTGCTGCATTTGATTGAGAACAACAAGTTTCATGGCCTTGCTGTGGAGGATCCCCTTGATCACTTGGACACATTTGATAGCTACTGTAGCTTGTCCAAGATTAATGGAGTCTCTGAAGATGCTTTCAAGCTGAGGTTGTTTCCCTTCTCTTTGGGAGACAAGGCACATCTATGGGAGAAGGCTCTTCCAAGTGACTCTATCAAAACTTGGAATGAGTGCAAGAGGGCATTCCTAGAGAAATTCTTCTCTACCTCAAGAACAGCCAAGATCAGAAATGAGATCTCTAGCTTTCAGCAGAAGAACCTTGAGAGCTTTAGTGAAGCATGGGAGAGGTTCAAGGGCTATTGGTCTCAATGCCCACATCATGGCTTCACCAAGGAGAGTTTGCTTAGTACCTTCTACAGAGGTGCTCTACCAGAGTTCAGGAACAGATTGGACACATCCAGCAATGGGTTCTTCTTGGGCAGAACTGAGCAGGATGCTGAGGAGCTGCTGGAGAACATGGCCAGGAGTTGCTCAGTCTACAGTGAGGAGCATGATAGGGCCAACAGAGGCACTGATGAAGATGATCCACACACAAGAAAGGCTCTGAAATCTCTCCAAGAAAAGTTGGACAAGCTTCTTGTAGAGAAGGCTAAGCAAGAGCAGCTTAACTCCATTGGGAACCAGCAACAGAAACTGCCTGCTAGGACTACTGAAGTTCATGGTGTAGAAGGTCAAGAGGAGCTGTGCTTCATCAATGCTAATGGCACATGGTATAGGAAAGAGCCCAACTTCCAATACCAAAACAACTACCAGCAAAGACCTTACTATAACAATCTACAAGGAGGTTACCAAGCAAACCAGCCTACTCAGCCCCAAGGAAGCTCTTCTCCAGCTCAGGCTCCAAGTTCAAATTTGGAGTCCATGTTCAAGCAACTCTTAGAAGCTCAAGAAAGAAATGCTAAGAACATTGGTGATGAGTTCAAGAACATCCATGCTAAGATTGATGGCACCTATTCTGACCTCAACAACAAGTACATGCAACTTGCCTCTCATCTCAAAGCTTTGGAGAGCCAGGTTGCTTCTATGTCTTCATCTTCCAAGAGCACAATGGGATCTCTACCAGGAAAACCAGAGAAGAACCCTAAGGAGACTTGCAATGTTATCCTCTCCACTTCTTCAAGGATTAAGTTGAGTGATCATAAAAATGATGTTGATGAGATTGAGAGGCTAGTGCTTGGACATCAGATTGAAAATGATAAGAGACTGGTTGTGGCCACAGCTGAAGCTAGAGTTGTGAAGAGAGCTGATAAGAAGGTTCGAGGAAAAATTTTGAAGATTGATGAGCCTAAGGTTGAGACACAAGTTGAGAAGAGTGCTAACCCCAAGCTGAAAGAAGTGAAGGAAGAAGACAATGAGGTTGAGCTATCACCCTATGATAAGCTCCCTTTCCCTAAAAGGTTCCTCACCAAAGCTCAGAAAAAGTATCTCCAAATTCAGAAAAGACCTAAGTGATATTGGAGTCAAGCTTCCAGAGATCACCAATATGCATGCTGCTCATGTCCAAATGATGCTCATACAAGACATTCTCACCCACCAAGCTAAAGTGGCTGAGCTTTTGGACATCTCACTTCTGAAGATTGATCCACCAATCCCTCCCAAGTCCCTCCCTAAGCTTGAGTCTCAAGGGAAGTTCACCTTGTCTTGCTCTCTTGGTAAACTAACTATGGATGATGCCCTTGTTGATAGTGGTGCTAGTGTGAATGTCATTTCCTTTGATATGGTGAAGAGTATTGGGATTGAAAGCATGGAACCAGACACTCCTCCTCTCACCTTTGGGGATTCTTCTTCTACAACCCCACTTTGCATAATCAAGGACTTCCCCTTGAAGATTGGATCCTGCACCATACCTATTGACCTCACTGTTTTGAAGATGGCATCTGAAGAGAGAGTCCCTTTGATCCTTGGCTCTCCTTTCCTCACAACAGTTGGAGCTTTCATTGACTTTCCCAACAAGAAGGTCACCCTCATGCATGTCAACAAAGCTGTCTCCTATCCTCTCCAACCTCCAATGGAATCAGACTATTGTGGGACAATCACTTGTGATGCACAAGCTGTTGAGAAACCCCAAGATGAAGAGGTTGTTGGTAAGAAAGAAGGTCTTGATGGAGAGTCTTCAAAAGAATTATGTGATGAGCACTTGGAAAGTGCTAAAACAGGGGGGATGAGTGGAGTCTCAAAGGCCACTCATGGCAAGAAGAAGATGGTGAAAGAGCCTCATCCTCCACCTCTTGATTTGCTCCCACACACTCTCACTCTCCATCCAAAGAAGCTCATGGATGGAGTCATTGAGTACAAGATCAAGCACAAGGGCAGATCCACCCCATTCTCAAGTGCTAGAGCCATCATCACTCCTCAGCTACTAGATGACCCAATCAAGCTTCAATAGCTTCTCTCTCAGGTCCTCACCATCACACTTGAAGGTGGGAAGGATCCTCCTTCTCACTAATTCAAGAGACAAGGTAGTCAAGCAAAGTTACTCAAAACAAGCTCACTTGGGAGGAAGTCCCATGGTTATCCTTGTACATAGCTTTGCAATTTTAATTTTTCTTTTAAGTTTTTAATAAAAGTGGTTGAGGTTTTCAGGTTGAGCCAAGCACTAGAGGAGAGAAGAAAGGTGATTAATCACCTGAGCCCTATGATTTCCATGTAGCAGCCTCCTCTAGTTGCTATGAACCAAGCCAGCTCCTAGCCCTGGCACCAAACACCACACCCAAACACCCTTCTTAGGTATCACTCCAACCCTTCTAGTATATACATTTGTTTTTGTCTTGTTGGGGTATCTCTTTCTCTTTTACTCACACAGAGACTGTGTGATTTAAGTGTGGGGGAGGTACCAAGTATTTGATCCTGTTTGCTTTGTGATTTTGAGTCTCATGCATTGAATTGTTCATTCATATTTGCATAAAAAAAGTTAAATTTTTGAATTATGTAGATTGCATCACTTTCATCCTTAAGATTGAGTCTAGAGCATATAGGTTGCATTCATTTGCATATGGAGCATTGCCTCGTAAAGAACACTTGTTTGCACTGAATTTGGCACCCTAGTTAAGCATATCAAGTAGCTTAAGCATCTTTTGAAAAACTTGCATGCTTTGAGCCTTGAAAACTCTTCTTGAAACTTGCTTGCTTCCTTGATATTGGCATTGTTCTTAAGACCAGCTCCATCCTGAACTTAGACTTGAATGAACTTAAATTCTCTTGCATATGGGCATTTGCATACTTGATCATGGATCTCATACACATTTGGGTTATCTTTTCCCCATTGTACCACTCTTTGTTAACCCCAATGGCACTTCCATACCCTTGAACCCTATCCATTCGTTGAAGCCTACATTGATTTGCATGAGTGAGGCCTTTTCTGATAGCTTGTCATGTGCAAAATCTTGAGAGTTTTGGGAGCGACATGGATTTGTTCTCATCTCTTGCTAGCATAGGATACTCATTTGAGCTAGCTTCTAGGATTGTGAGTGGGGTTTTTGTTCCTTAATGGTTTATATCTTGGGTTTGGAATGTAACAATGTTGAGATTGATGAACAAATTAGTATCATAAGAAAGAAGAACCCTAGGGACCTAGAATAGAAATATAAGAAGCTCTTGATTGATGTTTCGACCTTCCCCCTTCATGTTAAAAAAAAAAAAGAGAAAAGAAAAGAAAAAGAAAAAAAAAAGAAAAAAAAAGAAAGAAAGATTCAATAAGATAGTGGGGAGGGGAAAACCAAAAGAGTTAGAGCTTAGAAAAATGAATAGAGGTCCTTAGTGGTTGAATCATGAGAAAGAGAGTTGTTCATTGGGTGAGTGATGTGAGAATGTTTTCAATTTTGGGTTATTGGATGAATAAAGGGGAGTAGATCTTGTAATCACTTAGGAATTGGGTAGAATGATGAGGATGGATCCATGTATGCATGAGTTGCTCCTAGTCTTAGATAAATTTTGCATAATGATCAAGCTCCTTGATTTTGAGTGATTGCCACCTTGAAATGATACATTGAACCCTCCTTTTCATCCTTATTAGACCATTTGATCACCTAGCCAAATGAGTGAGATCATGTGCCCATTTGTGAGACTTCACCTTGTGTGTGTGTGTGTGAATCAATGTGAGGGCTGGTTAAGAGAGCATGTTGGTTGATAGGCATTGCATCTTATGTAGAGACATAAGAGTAATTGATAGGCCTTGTGAAGCTAGAGCATAATGAGAGAGTTTGCTCATGCTATTTACTATGTTTCTTTAGGATGTCAGGTTGAGTGCTATGAGTGTTTCCTTTGGCTTTGTTCCCATCCTTGCATCCATCCCCCTTGTGTTTGAAAAAAAAAAATTACTTGAGGACAAGTAAAGGTCTAGTGTGGAGGAGTTGATAGCTTGCATATTTGCATGTTTTTAGCATCCATTTCTTATGCATTTTGATCATATAAGTTAGGCATTAGGCATGTTTATGTCCATTTTGCATTCATTTGTCCTTATCAGGTGTTGGAGTATGCTTTGGTGTGATTTGAGCTGTTTGGAAGCCTTATGGCCCCAAAAGAGATGAAGTATCATGTTTGGCCACGAAAAGAGAAGCCAATCCATGATCTGCTCAAGACAAAGATGAGCATGGACAGAGGTCTTAGAGATGTCTCCTGCTGCTAAGATTTTGTGGAGACACAGAAAATTGAGTTAGCTTTCCAATGGAAGTGGTTTCAAGTCATTTAGACCTGGATTGGAGAAGTTATGATCAATTCACTTGAAGCATGTCAGGATGGCCGGGTAGAGACGGCCGGGTTCAAGCAGCCGGCCGGGAAAAGAACAGATGGATGGAAGTGGTCCAGTCCGGGGTGACTGATCCTGGGACAGGTACCCAGTCGTTTGACTTGTGCTGGAGGAGACCAGACCGGGTAGACAAGTCCGGCTTGGAGCACCCGGATGGGAAGAGATGGATCAAAGCATCAGGACGGCCGGGGACGAAGAACCGGGGAACAGAACCCGGACGGGCTGGACAGAGGCGAAGAGCATGCACTGGACCGGGGAACACAGACCGGTTTGATGACCCCGGTCGGGAGAAGCAGAGCACGAGCAGAAAGAGGCTGGCCGGGTAGAAACGTCCGGGTGCAAGCAGTCGGCCGGCTTGGACACGGCCAGAACTGGACGGCCGGGTAACCTGGACCGGGTTGGATGGTTCTGAGTGTCCCCTGACCGAATTTTAAGCTTCATTCCCATTGGTTTAGACCAATTTTGCTTAAGAACTTTTTAGTAATCTTGTTTTATGTTTCTAAGGGCTTTCAAGCCACCTATAAAGGCTCTTGTAATCTCATTAAGAGATCTAACTTCTTTTCTCTCAAAAACATAATAAGATCCTTTTTATCTCATTTCTTTTGTGTTTAATAGATTATCTTCCACTCTAATCATGTTTAGCCTTGAATCATCATTGATTTTGAGGTTTTCCATGGGTATTAGTGAGTAGATCTATCTAGGGTTCATGGGCTAGGGAGACTAAGGGTGATTAAGTGTAGATCCAAGGTGCTTAGTGTTAGATCTATCATTTCCTGGCATTGATTTGGTGTTCTTTATGCTATATTTGAGTTGGCCTCTCAAACATAGAGCCATAGGCATTTCATGCCCGGAAGGTGTTCTATGAAATGCCTGAATCAACTCATCTATGCTTTTAGCTTGCTTTGCCTAAGGGATTAGTTGTCAAAGAAGCTAGGATTGCTATTAGACACATTTTCCATGTTTGCTTTGATCATTTCAGCCAAAGCGATTTGGTGTACTTGGGTGATCATTGCAAAAGAGCATTCATCTAGGGATAGAGCTTGTTTAGTTTTGTTGTCTAGGCATAAGGAATTAGATTGATTGAAAAGTTGGCATCTTGGATTGAACCTTGATCACCCCAAGTCAATTCCCATGTCCCAAGAACCCCCTTGCCTCATTGAGAAAGAAAGTTCAATCTTTTATTGCATTTTTAATATTGTCTTAGTTTCATAATCATCCTCTCATCTTGATTGCACTTAGATTAAGTATGAACTTGCATTCCCTGCATTAAAATCTCTTAGAATTGGATTGACATCTTGTATTCTACAACATTTGATTAGGACCCTAGAAAAGTCCTTTCATCAAATTGGTGCCGTTGCCAAATTCTAAGTTGATTGTGACATTGGGATTTAGTCATTTGCTTGAAACTAAATCATTTTACTTTTATAGTGATATTGCTTCTCCTTGCTCTTTTCCCTTTGCATTTCAGGTGTATGATAACTAGAAGCAGAGGTGCATCAAACTTGACACCCACTGTTGAAAAAATTGTTACACTTGAGAGGGAGATTGCAAGAAAGAGAAGAGAAGAGAAGAAGAGCAACAGGCTCACTTGCAGAGATTGGGATTTGATATGGAGAATCAGCATCAAGATGGTGATGCCCTAGGGGGAAATGGTCCAAGAGCTGACAACATAAGACCACAACGCCAGCCACAACAGCCACAGCGCCAAGCTAGAGCCATTGGAGCCTATGATCAACCACACATTCATGGTCATAGGTTGGGGATAAGGGCACCAGCTGTGGAGAACAACAACTTTGAGATCAAATCAGGGCTGCTGCATTTGATTGAGAACAACAAGTTTCATGGCCTTGCTGTGGAGGATCCCCTTGATCACTTGGACACATTTGATAGCTACTGTAGCTTGTCCAAGATTAATTGAGTCTCTGAAGATGCTTTCAAGCTGAGGTTGTTTCCCTTCTCTTTGGGAGACAAGGCACATCTATGGGAGAAGGCTCTTCCAAGTGACTCTATCACAACTTGGAATGAGTGCAAGAGGGCATTCCTAGAGAAATTCTTCTCTACCTCAAGAACAGCCAAGATCAGAAATGAGATCTCCAGCTTTCAGCAGAAGAACCTTGAGAGCTTTATTGAAGCATGGGAGAGGTTCAAGGGCTATTGGTCTCAATGCCCACATCATGGCTTCACCAAGGAGAGTTTGCTTAGTACCTTCTACAGAGGTGCTCTACCAGAGTTCAGGAGCAGATTGGACACATCCAGCAATGGGTTCTTCTTGGGCAGAACTGAGCAGGATGCTGGAGAGCTGGTGGAGAACATGGCCAGGAGTGACTCAGTCTACAGTGAGGAGCATGATAGGGCCAACAGAGGCACTGATGAAGATGATCCACACACAAGAAAGGCCCTGAAATCTGTCCAAGAAAAGTTGGACAAGCTTCTTGTAGAGAAGGCTAAGCAAGAGCAGCTTAACTCCATTGGGAACCAGCAATAGAAACTGCCTGCTAGGACTACTGAAGTTCATGGTGCAGAAGATCAAGAGGAGCTGTGCTTCATCAATGCTAATGGCACATGGTATAGGAAAGAGCCCAACTTCCAATACCAAAACAACTACCAGCAAAGACCTTACTACAACAATCAACAAGGAGGTTACCAAGCAAACCAGCCTACTCAGCCCCAAGGAAGCTCTTCTCCAGCTCAGGCTCCAAGTTCAAATTTGGAGTCCATGTTCAAGCAACTCTTAGAAGCTCAAGAAAGAAATGCTAAGAACATTGGTGATGAGTTCAAGAACATCCATGCTAAGATTGATGGCACATATTCTGACCTCAACAACAAGTACATGCAACTTGCCTCTCATCTCAAAGCTTTGGAGAGCCAGGTTGCTTCTATGTCTTCATCCTCCAAGAGCACAATGGGATCTCTACCAGGAAAACCAGAGAAGAACCCTAAGGAGACTTGCAATGTTATCCTCTCCACTTCTTCAAGGATTAAGTTGAGTGATCATAAAAATGATGTTGATGAGATTGAGAGGCTAGTGCTTGGACATCAGATTGAAAATGATAAGAGACTGGTTGTGGCCACAGCTGAAGTTAGAGTTGTGAAGAGAGCTGATAAGAAGGTTCAAGGAAAAATTCTGAAGATTGATGAGCCTAAGGTTGAGACACAAGTTGAGAAGAGTGCTAACCCCAAGCTGAAAGAAGTGAAGGAAGAAGACAATGAGGTTGAGATATCACCCTATGATAAGCTCCCTTTCCCTAAAAGGTTCCTCACCAAAGCTCAGAAAAAGTGGTCTCAAAATTCAGAAAAGACCTAAGTGATATTGGAGTCAAGCTTCCAGAGATCACCAATATGCATGCTGCTCATGTCCAAATGATGCTCATACAAGACATTCTCACCCACCAAGCTAAAGTGGCTGAGTTTTTGGACATCTCACTTCTGAAGATTGATCCACCAATCCCTCCCAAGTCCCTCCCTAAGCTTGAGTCTCAAGGGAAGTTCACCTTGTCTTGCTCTCTTGGTAAACTAACTATGGATGATGCCCTTGTTGATAGTGGTGCTAGTGTGAATGTCATTTCCTTTGATATGGTGAAGAGTATTGGGATTGAAAGCATGGAACCAGACACTCCTCCTCTCACCTTTGGGGATTCTTCTTCTACAACCCCACTTGGCATAATCAAGGACTTCCCCTTGAAGATTGGATCCTGCACCATACCTTTTGACCTCACTGTTTTGAAGATGGCATCTGAAGAGAGAGTCCCTTTGATCCTTGGCACTCCTTTCCTCATAACAGTTGGAGCTTGCATTGACTTTCCCAATAAGAAGGTCACCCTCATGCATGTCAACAAAGCTGTCTCCTATCCTCTCCAACCTCCAATGGAATCATACTATTATGGGACAATCACTGTTGATGCACAAGCTGTTTAGAAACCCAAAGATGAAGAGGTTGTTGGTAAGAAAGAAGGTCTTGATGGAGAGTCTTCAAAAGAATTGTGTGATGAGCACTTGGAAAGTGCTAAAACAGGGGGGATGAGTGGAGTCTCAAAGGCCACTCATGGCAAGAAGAAGATGGTGAAAGAGCCTCATCCTCCACCTCTTGATTTGCTCCCACACACTTTCACTCTCCATCCAAAGAAGCTCATGGATGGAGTCATTGAGTACAAGATCAAGCACAAGGGCAGATCAACCCCATTCTCAAGTGCTAGAGCCATCATCACTCCTCAGCTCCAAGATGACCCAATCAAGCTTCAAGAGCTTCTCTCTCAGGTCCTCACCATCACACTTGAAAGTGGGAAGGATCCTCCTTCTCACTAGTTCAAGAGACAAGGTAGTCAAGCAAAGTGACTCAAAACAAGCTCACTTGGGAGGAAGTCCCATGGTTATCCTTGTACATAGCTTTGCAATTTTAATTTTTCTAATAAAAGTGGTTGAGGTTTTCAGGTTGAGCCAAGCATTAGAGGAGAGAAGAAAGGTGATTAATCACCTGAGCCCTATGATTGCCATGTAGCATCCTCCTCTAGTTGCTATGAACCAAGCCAGCTCCTAGCCCCGGCACCAAACACCACACCCAAACACCCTTCTTAGGTATCACTCCAACCCTTCTTGTATATACATTTGTTTTTGTCTTGTTGGGGTATCTCTTTCTCTCTTACTCACACAGAGACTGTGTGATTTAAGTGTGGGGGAGGTACCAAGTATTTGATCCTGTTTGCTTTGTGATTTTGAGTCTCATGCATTGCATTGTTCATTCATATTTGCTTATAAAAAAAAATTAAATTTTTGAATCATGTAGATTGCATCACTTGCATCCTTAAGATTGAGTCTAGAGCATATAGGTTGCATTCATTTGCATATGGAGCATTGCCTTGTAAAGAACACTTGTTTGCACTGAATTTGGCACCCTAGTTAAGCATATCAACTAGCTTAAGCATCTTTTGAAAAACTTGCATGCTTTGAGCCTTGAAAACTCTTCTTGAAACTTACTTGCTTGCTTGATATTGGCATTGTTCTTAAGACCAGCTCCATCCTGAACTTAGACTTGAATGAACTTAAATTCTCTTGCATATGGGCATTTGCGTACTTGATCATGGATCTCATACACATTTGGGTTATTTTTTCCCCATTGTACCACTCTTTGTTAACCCAAATGGCACTTCCATACCCTTGAACCCTATCCATTCTTTGAAGCCTACATTGATTTGCATGAGTGAGGCCTTTTCTGATAGCTTGTCATGTGCAAAATCTTGAGAGTATTGGGAGCGACATGGATTTGTTCTCATCTCTTGCTAGCATAGGATCCTCATTTGAGCTAGCTTCCAGGATTGTGAGTGGGGTTTTTGTTCCTTAATGGTTTATATCTAGGGTTTGGAATATAACAATGTTGAGATTGATGAACAAATGAGTATCATAAGAAAGAAGAACCCTAGGGACCTAGAATAGAAAGATAAGAAGCTCTTGATTGATGTTTCGACCTTCCCCCTTCATGTTAAAAAGAAAAAGAGAAAAGAAAAGAAAAAGAAAAAAAAAAGAAAAAAAAAAAGAAAGAAAGAAAGATTCAATAAGATAGTGGGGAGGGGAAAACCAAAAGAGTTAGAGCTTAGAAAATGTGGGAACCGAAATTCACACCGTCGATTTTAATGAATAAAAACGGAGGAAAGCCAAGTTAACCCGACTTTCCCTGAAGGTCCGGATTCTCTGCGACAGCCAACGACAAGTGACCGAATAAATGCGGAAAAGGTTTTGTTAAGACTTGGGACTGGACCTTAAGAAAGGCTGCCTACGTACCCCTCTCGAGGATCAAGTTGGACGTAGTTCAGTTAGAAAGAATTGAACAAGAGATCAAACCGTCTGGGCGGGTTCGTCTAGTATGAGCGTTTGTCATAGAAACAGGCATGTCAAAGATAATGCCTAGTGTTTCTATGTGCGGAGCTCTGAGTAGAAGTATAGTTAGATCCTTCCGAGAGGAACAGGGGTCTGCGGAGAAGATAAAACTAGAACGAGAGGTGGCCAGACGTTCTAAGTCCTGCCTCGCTGGCCTAACCGCCTAAGTTCTAAGTTCTCTAAGTCTAGATTCTAGGATTTTCGGATCCCTTTCTCTTCTGCCCTTGCTCTCCTTATATATCCACTCCAAGGTCGGTTTGCCTTAGGATGATGGACCTCGCCATTGGGCCCAAGCTTATCTCTTCAGGAAGTATTCCATTTTCGTCGATCTTTGTAATTATCCTCGAGTTTTCGGTGACTTGATGTTTATCCGATGTGCGGGATATCGGACAAACCGTCATAGCCTGATTGGGCCTGAATTCCTAAAATCGTAAGTTAGTTCGTGGACTTGTCTTAAGTCGTTAAACGTTTTATACGATTTCTCGGAAAGACTATCTTTCTCGTAAAATAAACCGTATAACCTAAAGGATCGATGTTCAAGTTAATCGACCTTGTTTTATACGATATCTTCTACGAGAAATCCAATCCTTCTAGTTTTTGTCGTAAAACATCGAGGACGATTCCAATCGAGTCGTAGGATGTTTATTCCGTAGCCGTGATCGTCCCAAACTCATGATGATTGATCCAAACAAGCCAAGATGGGATCAGACCGAACACGATGGGACCGAGACCAGGACGAGGGCCGTCGACCGGCGCCAGGCAGGGGTGCCGCCGGCGCCAGGCCAGGCCACACGACGGTTGCCGCCGGCGCCAGGCTGGGTGCCGTCGGCGCCAGGCCGGGTGCCGCCGGCGCCAGGCCAGCCCGCGCGACGGGTGCCGCCGGCGCCAGGCCGGGTGCCGCCGGCGCCAGGCCAGCCCGTGCGACGGGTGCCGCCGGCGCCAGGCAGGCCCGCGTCACGGGTGCCGCCGGCGCCAGGCCAGCCCGCGTGACGGGTGCCGCCGGCGCCAGGCCGGGTGCCGCCGGCGCAGGCCAGCCCGTGTCACGGGTGAGTCGGCGCCAGGCCGGGGTGCGCCGGCGCCAGGTCGGGTGCCGCCGGCGCCAGTCCAGCCCCGCGTGACGGGTGCAGCCGCGCCAGGCCAGGGTGCCGCCGGCGCCAGGCTGAAGATCTCGGCGAGGGCTTCGATTTGATATCTTGATCGTTTTCTGGTTCCTCACGGTTTGAGAGAACGACCTCTTCGAAGTTTCGAGGCAGATTCTTTTGTGTTTAGGGTTTTTGTGGTGATCGAATCTTGATGTCCTTGGGCGAGCGGATCGATCTTTCCGGGGACTCTCGTCCGCGCCCGCCCGTAGTCTTCCGATCTCACAGAGAGTGGATATTCTAATTTGAGAAAATCTCGTATAACTTCTTTTCAAATTATCCGAGACTTTTTGTTTTCAAGAAATACTTTCTAGAGACTTTGAGTCGTTGATTCCGTCGTGACCGATTTTGACACCAACAGTTAGCCCCCCAGCTCGTTAGAACCTTTGTGATGTTCTTGCGAGCGATAAGACATGTCAGGTAAGATAGGCGGAATTAATGGTTGAAAGGCTCCGTTGAAAGTGGTAAGATTGGGGCTGCGCCTTTCAAAGGCTGCCTACGTACCCTTGTTGTAGGGATCAAGCCTTCCGTAGTTCGTTTTGGAGTTTAAGACCCTTGTGATCTGTTTTCCGGCGAGACTTATATGATCTGGTTATGTGTCATGAGAGACTTTCGAGCATGATGCTGTCGATGTATTTGTTTTTTCGATTATTTATGAACTTCAGTTTTTTCGAAATATGAGAAAGAGGGTGTGAGTTGTCGTCTCATTCCTAGTTCCCTGATGATCACCGTACCTATTGTTTGCATAAAGCGAGATTTTCCGCGGTTTACCGATTTACGCGGAAAGTTCGTGAAACGAATAGGCTTAAGTGAAGAGACAAATTTTTGAATCTCGTATACCATACTATGTCTGTGAGATGTCAAGATCCAGCGTGGCTGGGTTTAGGGCAAGACCTAGGTTTACTCTCGGACTGAGGCTTTGCGATGACAAATCGGCTTTCGTTTTGCCTGTTTGCGATTTTAACCTGACTCGTACCGTTTAAAATCCACGAATTGTTGTCGACTTATATGATTTGTCTGGGCGTGAGTCGAGCTACTTCCTTTACGAAGAGCTAAACCAAAATTTGGATTTCTTGTATAGCGCGCTATGTTTATCCTTGTCGGATGCAAGAGAGCCAACCCCTTGAAGGGCGGCTATTTGTCTGTTTAGGACGTTAGAGTTCGTTTGTTGTGATCAGCAACAACGAAATGATGCCAGTTTAGAGGCATGTTACCGTTTAGAGGTGTGTTTGTATGTTTTGAGTTCTAGAGACGAGGATTTCGTCTGGAACGTTTTGAGGAAAAGAATGTCCTTCGAGCGTTAGCGACGTCTCGCAGTGCTGAAGGTCGAGTTTCCCTTGTGCCGCATTTCGTGGTTGAAATGTTCGCGGGCTTTGGAGATGATTTGCGAATGTTCGCAGCCAGAAACTGTTGTTTCGGTTTAGATGCAGGACCAAGAGGTTGCGTAAGTTCGACCTAGGGAGAAGCGTCTACATTCACAGTGCTTCATGAAGTGTTGGCCTTCCGGGATTTGTTTGTATATATTAAGGATGACTCGTATAACTCTTGGAGCCTTGTCACGAGCGTTTCTTTTCATGCCGTGTTTACGGGGCGTATAGAACTTAATCGATTGACGATAAGTTTAAATCTTCCGTTAACGATATGGTTGTTAGGGCTGAGTTTTGGTATGAAGAGTTTATTGTATGATTTCCGATTCTGGGTTATATGACAAATTGCTTGCGTAATAGTCACCTGGCGTTCTATGAACAAATCGTGGATTGTTGTTTTTAGCCGTTAAGTGATTGGAGCGGTGGTCGCTCAGAAGCTTTGGAATGGCATGGAGGCTAGATTCAGCCTTATCGCCAAGGAAGTTGTTGGTAAACGATCAGACCATGACCCTTATTAAGGTCATGTTAGTTTACGATTGTCCTTAATGGGGATGCCGAATTCAGGTCCGGGCTTTACGGAAGGGCGTAGTTGGCCGAGGGCCAAATAGCGTTTGCCGAGATAGACATGCCAAGCATAGCGGAGTTTTCTGAGTTATGGCTGATGGCTTTAGAAACGATCTTCCACTTTAGGTCTCAGTTATACGATGAATGGTTCGTATAAAATTTTTTTTTTTGTTGCATGAAAATCGTTTCATTTTATCCGAGGGGGAAAAAGTTTAAAGGATCGACGCAGGACACGTGCGGGTTCGTCTGCGTGATTATTTCCTGCTCGGACGTAACCGCGGGGAGTGAAAGCAGGAGCCAGAAACCTTGTGGAGCGAAAACTGTCTATGTCAGTTACCCATTGGACCCATTACGTTTATTTTACGAAAGTTGCTTTGTATGAATTGACTCGACCATACAGAGGATTCTTCGTAAAAGTGATGTAAGGGGGTTTTCGCAAAGGTAACCGAAGAGCGTTTCTCACAAATTACTTGCGATATTCGCGACCACGGATTATGTTTTCCTCATTCACTTTTGCGTACTGCGAAATCGTTTTGCATGAGACCGATCATGTTTTTCCATAGGCTGTTTTGTTTTAAAATGTTCTTGTTATACGAAAGTAATGGATGACCGGTTTCATGGAGATAGAAAATCGCAGATTGTTAAAGTAGCGATGTTTCCGCGGATTACACGGGAGATGTTTCCGCTATGATTTCGACCTTTGGACGAAAGCTGCTTCGAACTACTCGTGGAGTTTTACCGAAGGTTATATCGTTATTTTCGTAGTTCACCGTCGTGCTAATAGTCTGACGTCGGTACACGTTTTTAGTCGCGAGTTTGCGACGAGAGGTGACATAGAGTTTTCAGGACTATGTTTGTAACGGTTGGGCTATGCCGCTAGCGTTTTTAAGACGAATTTTATTGCTGCGAGAGTTTGCTTTGTCAAAAGCGTTGTCTTGATGCTGAAGCAAAAAGTTTTCGAAGATGGGATTATACGGATACAGTATACGTACCTACTTCCCTTTTCTTTTTACGAAAGAAAACGGGTTAGCCGTTCTTCCGAAGGCTTGTGTACGTTTTTTCTTTCTTTTAGGAAGCGGGATGAGTATGCTTTTAGAACGCGTGGCGATCGTTTCTCGGTTTTTAGAGAGACTAGATCGGTTTGCATGTTCTGCCTGGACAATCAAGGAACGATGGAACAAGACTGGAAATTTTGCCTAAGACTTAGCTTGCTAGACTATCCACCTAGATCCTAAGTTCCCTAAATTCTACGGCAGTTTTTCAAGACGTTTTTGTTCCTGTCCTACAGAGAATTAAAACCTTTACAAAAATTGTCGAGAAAATAGTCTTTTGAAGGTTTCGGCATTTCCGAAGGAATCCTATTTCCTCGTATAGTCGAGACGATTGGTGTTTAGAATAACCGTGATCGTACCAAACTCACGAAGATTGATCCGAACAAGCCAAGAGGGGATCGGACCGAGCACGATGGGACCGAGACCAGGACGTGGACCGGCGCCAGGCCGGGGTGCCGCCGGCGCGAGGCCGGCCCGCGTGACGGGTGCAGCCGGCGCCAGGCCGGCCCGCGTGACGGGTGCAGCCGGCGCCAGGCCGGCCCGCGTGACGGGTGCCGCCGGCGCCAGGCCGGCCCGCGTGATGGGTGCCGCCGGCGTGGCGCCGGCCCGCGTGACGGGTGCCGCCGGCTCCAGGCCGGCCAGCGGGACGCGTGCCGCCTGCGCCAGGCCGGGGTACCGCCGGCGCCAGGCCGGCTCGCATGACGCGTGCCGCCGGTGCCAGGCCGTCTTGCCGTCCGTGGGTCTTCCGTTGTTTGATCTTTTCTCCGTTAGTCGTTCGTGCGGGAAATCTTTGAGTTTGGGAGGATCTTTAGCCGTAGATTTCGAGGTAATCGTTTCTTACCTAGCGAGACTCCTCGAGTATCGGGATTGAGATGGACTTGGATTCGTAGACTTCCCGTTTTCGAGGGTTTGAATAATGAGGCTTCGAACTTAGATTTTAAAATACGAACTTTGTTAAAAAATCGAGAAGGCTTTGCGGAAGAATCGTCGTGTTTTTCGAAACAATTCGAACATGGGTTTAAGGGACCAAGATGTTGCCGTTGCCCGAGATCACGAGACGACTGCATGGATGGGCGCCAGGACCCTTGCCGCCGGCGCCAGGCCGGCCCGCGTGTCGCGTGCCGCCGGCGCCAGGCCGCGGTGCCGCCGGCGCCAGGACGGCCCGCGTGTCGCGTGCCGCCGGCGCCAGGCCGGGGTGCCGCCGGTGCCAGGCCGGCCCGGGTGTCGCGTGCCGCCGGAGCCAGGCCGGGGTGCCGCCGGCGCCAGGCAGGGGTGCCGCCGGCGCCAGGACGGCCCGCGTGTCGCGTGCCGCCGGTGCCAGGCCGGGGTGCCGCCGGCGCCAGGCCGGCTCGCGTGACGCGTGCCGCCGGCGCCAGGCCGGCTTGCCGCCCGTGCCATGCCCCGCGTCCGCCGATGCTGCTGCTGCTCGCCTTCGTCGATCCCCGGGGCTCCACGGACTCAAAGATCGAGTTACGAAAACTCAGGCAAAGATGCATGGTACTGAGACAGGACCGGTCTCGTCCTATGACGGGACAGAGAGATCCTTCTCATGGGCGAGGTGGTCGAGACAGCGATATTGTTTTCTTCGTAAAATCTCAACGGAAGCTCCGATTGAGACGAAAGGAAAACCATCTTGACCTAGACTCAAAGGAGAGCAAAGTGAGGTTTCCACAGGCGAGGTGGCCATGGGCGAGGTGACCTTGGTGATGGTTGTTCTCGTCCACGGGCGAGGTGGCCGGGAGAGTGATTTTGTTGCCTTCGTAAAATCTCAACGGAAACTCCGATTGAGACGAAACGAAAGCCACTTTGATCTAGACTCAAAGGATAACAAAGGTGAGTTCGCCCTGTGGCGAGGTAGCCATGCCGGAGGGTGAGGTGGCCTCGGTAATGTTTGTCCTTGCTCACGGCGAGGTGGCCGGGACAGTGACTTTGTTCTCTTCGTAAAATCTCAACGGAAACTCCGATTGAGATGAAACGAAAACCATTTTGACCTAGACACAAAGGAGAACAAAGTGGGCTCCTACTAAGGTGGACTGGGAAGACTGATCTTACCCTATGGCAAGTCGTCCTAGTAAGATTAAGCTCCGACCTCCTTTCGTTTTCCCGTTTATTCCTCGAGAGTTGTTTGTAAGAAGTATGGCAGTGGGAATCGGTGAACCGATTTGCCGTGCTTCTGTTCTGCGAGTAATATAGGGTTTCCCCAAGGTTTCGAGGAGAATAAGTTTTATTTTTCCAAGAGGTTCTCGAAAGAAACGTTTTTCGTAGAAACCTTGCTCGTTGCGATTTCTCTAACTTGGTAACAAGATGAATTTTTGGGGTTTGATAGATTTTATCGTTGCCCTTTCTGTTTAGATAGAGAAATTGCGAGCTCGTTTTCGTGCTCTTCCTGTGGCGGAAAGCCGCGGCTAGGTTTTTGATTTGCTTGAGCACCGTGGCGTTTGCGTAAGCGTTGGCCGTAGGAACAGTCGCTGCTGGAGTTGTTTTACCATCGTTGACGCAAACTGCAACTTTTTCTTTCATATTTCCGGACATCGGTTCGATCAAGCGCTTTGCGGCAGTATGAGTAAGAGTAATTGTGGGACCATCCCATTGCGAAATTCACACCGTCGATTTTAATGAATAAAAACGGAGGAAAGCCAAGTTAACCCGACTTTCCCTGAAGGTCCGGATTCTCTGCGACAGCCAACGACAAGTGACCGAATAAATGCGGAAAAGGTTTTGTTAAGATTTGGGACTGGACCTTAAGAAAGGATTCCTACGTACCCCTCTCGAGGATCAAGTCGGACGTAGTTCAGTTAGAAAGAATTGAACAAGAGATCAAACCGTCTGGGCGGGTTCGTCTAGTATGAGCGTTTGTCATAGAAACAGGAATGTCAAAGATAATGCCTAGTGTTTCTATGTGCGGAGCTCTGAGTAGAAGTATAGTTAGATCCTTCCGAGAGGAACAGGGGTCTGCGGAGAAGATAAAACTAGAACGAGAGGTGGCCAGACGTTCTAAGTCCTGCCTCGCTGGCCTAACCGCCTAAGTTCTGAGTTCTCTAAGTCTAGATTCTAGGATTTTCGGATCCCTTTCTCTTCTGCCCTTGCTCTCCTTATATATCCACTCCAAGATCGGTTTGCCTTAGGATGATGGACCTCGCCATTGGGCCCAAGCTTATCTCTTCAGGAAGTATTCCATTTTCGTCGATCTTTGTAATTATCCTCGAGTTTTCGGTGACTTGATGTTTATCCGATGTTCGGGATATCGGACAAACCGTCATAGCCTGATTGGGCCTGAATTCCTAAAATCGTAAGTTAGTCCGTGGACTTGTCTTAAGTCGTTAAACGTTTTATACGATTTCTCGGAAAGACTATCTTTCTCGTAAAATAAACCGTATAACCTAAAGGATCGATGTTCAAGTTAATCGACCTTGTTTTATACGATATCTTCTACGAGAAATCCAATCCTTCTAGTTTTTGTCGTAAAACATCGAGGACTATTCCAATCGAGTCGTAGGATGTTTATTCCGTAGCTGTGATCATCCCAAACTCATGATGATTGATCCAAACAAGCCAAGATGGGATCAGACCGAACACGATGGGACCGAGACAAGGGGGAAG